>JBAMBR010002637.1:0-12852 GCA_037044475.1 Zaprionus obscuricornis
TCCCCATGAAAATTAGTTAGCCTTCCCATTGTTTTATAATCTCAATTTTGCACAGTCATTATTAATATTAGTAAGTTTATAATAACAAATTTTTTTTTTTATATTTACGTTTTCAATATGTAAAAAATGCGATTTGAATCCTTGGTTGTATTACGTTTTGTTATTCGTTATTCGTTAATTGTTTTTGTATTGTTTAAGCTCCTGGTTCTCAATCTTATCGTTGAAATATGTTTTTTTTTTTTTTTTTGCAAGCGCACGGATAAAAACTTCACGATAAACAATTTGAAGAGTCACAAAGAGATTAAATTAAATATGAAAACAATTGAAGTATGCAAAAAGAAAGAAAAAACAAGAAGTTGAAGAAGCTAAAGAGGAGCACAGAAACGATACAGAAACTGTCGACACACGACTTAAAAAACAAAAAAAAATCTTTTTTTCAAACGTAACGCAACGCAACGCGACGACAAAAGACAAAAGTAACGGTAAAGCTGCTGTTAAGCTTGTCACACGATACGAAACGATACGTTGTGACTGCGACGGCGATTTTGAATTAAACTCCTGTTTGTTGCTGATGCTGATGCTGCTGCTGCTGCTGTTGCTGTTGATATTGAAGCGACTGGCTAAAGCGACTTGCGTGCTTGGCCGACTATCATCGACTGTTGGGCTTCGGCTCTTGCAGCCAGCATTTAAAAGCAATCGTCAGTTTTAGAAGCAGACAACAGGCACAGTGCGAGAGAAAGAGAGAGAGAGAGTGTGTGTGAAAGAGAGAGAGAGAGAGAGAGAAAGCGACATAAAGAGAGCGTGTTAGCGTGAGTAAGCTTTTTGCTATAACAGTCTGACTGTCCTTTAGCTTGAATGTTCGATTCGCATCACATCGCCTGGCATGGCATCGCTTGAAATTGTGGACCGTAGTACTTACATACATATATAATAAATCTTAAATCAAATTGAATTCAATTTATGATTCTTTTATTTTCTTTCGCTTAAGGGATTTTGACTCATTCCACAAACACACACACAGCAGTAGCAGCAGCAGGCAGCAGTAACAGTCACATTGATGGCTGCATCTGTTTAGCTTTCGGCTTTTGCTTTAGCTCTCAATGCTGATAAGTTGTTTATGCTGTGATTTCATTTCAAGTGCCGCAATTTCAATTCAATAAATCGTTAACATTTTTTTTTTTCTTTTCATCATCATCATCAATGCACTTAACATTTAATTGTCCGTTCAATTTTCACACCTGTTTATGTGATATTCTAACTTTCAAATTAAAGCATATATTTTATATGGAATTTTTTTTATTAATCATATTATTTTTTTATTAGTCTTTCATATATGTTAAACATATTGCGCGCCAAAGCAAAGCGCTAATCATGTGAAACATTTAAAATGTTTACTGATAAGCATTGATTTTGATAAGACAATGCATAATTACTGCGCAGACGTGAGCTTTGAGAGAGCAGACGCTAAAGGTTTAAATGTTGCCTGAACTGATAACAAATAAAAAATTTGCATTTATTTTACATTTATTTTAATAATAATTTAAATATAAATTGTATTTCAATTATATAATAGATATAATATAATAATTATATAAAAATTTAATTGTACAATGGCCTTAAAAGTGCCAGAATCTCATTATATGCCGACCAAATGATAATAATAATAAAGTTCATTAAATAAATTCTCATTGGTTTCCTTTTCAACGAGCAACTTGCCTTTGTTTGACTTGACTAAGGAAGTTGCAGAAGTTATTAGACTGTCAACCCTCCCCCCCTCCCCACTCCCTCAGCCACTCTTATTTTCTAAGCTCTGTCAGTTATCGAGCGAGGATCGTAAATTGAATTTGACTAAGCAGCTGCTTGCCTTGCCTTATGAAGAAGAAAATTTGTCGTAAATAATTATGTTCACAATTTAATTAATAAGTTTGATGAACAACAACAGCAGCAAGCAGGCCAACAACAATGCCTAAAAATTTAGCAAAAAAAGGTTCTGACCTATTGTCTGTATAAGGTTGGGGGGGGGAGGTTCGCATTGTACATTTGAACCAAACTTTTGAGTAAGGAAAATAAAAAATTGGAAAAAAAAAATAAAAAATGTTTTGTATTTTTTTTGCTTTGAAATAAAAGTCGAGCAAAATGATGCCGAAAAGTTGTCACAAGAGATTCCTGTGTTTCTTTCCCGCGGCAATGTTGGTCATTAAATTTGTTGTCCTTTTTTTTTTTTTGTATTTTACAAGTCAATGTGAATAATGAGCTACGACTTGAAAAGTTATTTTGTGGCTCAATTTGTCAAATATTTATTGGCAAAAAAATGAATTTAGTTAACAAATTTTTATATAAATATATAGTATAGCTATAGTATAGATATGCTAGAAATAATTTACACAACTCTAAACAGTTGCAAATCAAAAGCGACAAGTAGTACAATGCCCACACTTGGCTTGATTGGCAAGCCAAGGACAACAAAAGTGGCCAGAACAATAGTAATTTGTATGTGTGTGTGTGCTTGTGTTTGTGTGGTCAACATAACCAACACAAACACAAGCATTGTCCACTTTGAAAATCACTCACACCAATTGGCCTGCAATTAGTGCAGTCTAGTGCAATGTTGTGTATTTTCAACTTAGTTTAGTCTAATGTTTAGTTAGTTAAATCGATTTTATATATATATAAGTATGTTATATATGATCGTTTCGTTTGTACATCATCTTCTGATGTTGTTGCTGTTGCCGTTGCTGTTGTAACTGCTCTTGTTGCTTTTGCTGTTGCTGTTGTAGCTGTTGCTGTTGTTGCTGCTGCTGCTGCTTCTGTTGTTGTTGCCTCGAGTGCTGTTTGTATGAGTGGATGCCATGTTGTTGGCGCTGCTTTTGCTGTTGTTGCTTCCAATTTTCTTTGTGCTGTTTTACGGTAAAGAAACGTTTCACTTTCAAATTGCTTCCGTTGTTTGTTGTTGTTGTTGTTGTTGTTGCTGTCGTCGACAATGTGCTGCTGTGGCTGCTGCTGTAAGAGTTGGTGTGTTGTGATAGAAGTAGACTTGTTAGTAGTTGTTTTTGTTGTTGTTGCTTTTGTTGCTGGTGTGTTATAGAAATGTCGCATCTGTTCTGAGGCCATGTTGTGCCCTGAAAAACAAAAAAAAAAAAAATGGGAATGAAAATGAAATACGATACAAGTATGTTAAAAAGATGTCACATAAAGTAAATACCATGACAAGAATTCCAAGTACAACACACATTCCCTTAACGCCTTCACCTTCCCCCAAAAGGAAAAACTCAGTCAAATCCCATATAAACAAATATACACAGAGAGAGAGAGAGAGAGAGAGACAGACACAATAAAGTCGAGTCAATGGTCAAAATTCATTGATTTAACATTGATGAACACACTTTAGTCTCTGATAATCGATTCGTTTGCTATTTAGACGGGAAATTCTTTGTGTCTTTATGTGAAGCGTTACAAGGATTACCCGCGCCACAATAGCAGCGGGGGGGGGGGAAGAAAAATCAAAAGAAACGGAAGAAGAAAAAAAATAAATATATATATATTATATATATAACAAGATTCAGTTGATGTTGTTGTTGTTGTTGTTGTTGTTGCGTTGTGTATTTAGGTTATCTGACCAGCTGTGTTACTTTTTAATCAATTTCCATTGGCGATTTTGCCGCCGGGACAATCCTTTGACGTTTTTGTTAACCATTTTCTTGTCTCAAAATGAGGGTTCATTTTGGGATACTTTTTTTTTTTTATTTGCCGATTGCCGATGGCTTTTTAAACATTGCAATGGGCAACAACAACAATAAAGGAAAATAAAAAATAAAATAAGGATATTTATATTAAGTTTACACAAATCGATGTTACAGACAGACAGAGGATCCTTTCAAACTCATATAATATATTGCTATAAATTCCTTTAGATGGAAAGGGAAATGAAATAAAAGATGAGACGTGAAATTTAAAGACTGAGAGAATTAAGAGAATTCATCAAATATGTCAGTTAACTTTGCCCAAATGATGGATCATCATATAAAGGCATGAAAAATAAATTAAAAAAAAAAAATTTCAAATGTTAAACATAAATATTTTCAATATTAAATTTTTATAAAATTTCTTCAAGTTAATAAAATAAAAATTTAATATTAAAGAAAATATTTATATTTTAACATTTGAAATTTTTTTTTTTTAATTTATTTTTCATGCCTTTATATGATGATCCATCATTTGGGCAAAGTTAACTGACATATTTGATGAATTCTCTTAATTCTCTCAGTCTTTAAATTTCACGTCTCATCTTTTATTTCATTTCCCTTTCCATCTAAAGGAATTTATAGCAATATATTATATGAGTTTGAAAGGATCCTCTGTCTGTCTGTAACATCGATTTGTGTAAACTTAATATAAATATCCTTATTTTATTTTTTATTTTCCTTTATTGTTGTTGTTGCCCATTGCAATGTTTAAAAAGCCATCGGCAATCGGCAAATAAAAAAAAAAAAAGTATCCCAAAATGAACCCTCATTTTGAGACAAGAAAATGGTTAACAAAAACGTCAAAGGATTGTCCCGGCGGCAAAATCGCCAATGGAAATTGATTAAAAAGTAACACAGCTGGTCAGATAACCTAAATACACAACGCAACAACAACAACAACAACAACAACATCAACTGAATCTTGTTATATATATAATATATATATATTTATTTTTTTTCTTCTTCCGTTTCTTTTGATTTTTCTTCCCCCCCCCCCGCTGCTATTGTGGCGCGGGTAATCCTTGTAACGCTTCACATAAAGACACAAAGAATTTCCCGTCTAAATAGCAAACGAATCGATTATCAGAGACTAAAGTGTGTTCATCAATGTTAAATCAATGAATTTTGACCATTGACTCGACTTTATTGTGTCTGTCTCTCTCTCTCTCTCTCTCTCTGTGTATATTTGTTTATATGGGATTTGACTGAGTTTTTCCTTTTGGGGGAAGGTGAAGGCGTTAAGGGAATGTGTGTTGTACTTGGAATTCTTGTCATGGTATTTACTTTATGTGACATCTTTTTAACATACTTGTATCGTATTTCATTTTCATTCCCATTTTTTTTTTTTTTGTTTTTCAGGGCACAACATGGCCTCAGAACAGATGCGACATTTCTATAACACACCAGCAACAAAAGCAACAACAACAAAAACAACTACTAACAAGTCTACTTCTATCACAACACACCAACTCTTACAGCAGCAGCCACAGCAGCACATTGTCGACGACAGCAACAACAACAACAACAACAACAACAAACAACGGAAGCAATTTGAAAGTGAAACGTTTCTTTACCGTAAAACAGCACAAAGAAAATTGGAAGCAACAACAGCAAAAGCAGCGCCAACAACATGGCATCCACTCATACAAACAGCACTCGAGGCAACAACAACAGAAGCAGCAGCAGCAGCAACAACTAGCAACAGCTACAACAGCAACAGCAAAAGCAACAAGAGCAGTTACAACAGCAACGGCAACAGCAACAACATCAGAAGATGATGTACAAACGAAACGATGTGAAAAAGGTGCGTCAAATTGTTTATGGACAATATGTGAGTTCGCTGTCAGCAACAGTAGAATTAGCAAAAGAAACAGCAACAGCTACAACAGCAGCAACACCAAAACCAAAAGCAACATCAACAGCAATCGAATTCATTCCAATGTTAAAAACGAACGAATGGCAGCAACATTTGGACAGCAGTCACAGCATCAACAGCATCAACAGCAGCAACAATTGCAATTGCAACCGCAATATCCTGTCACAGGTTCACAAAGTGTTAATTTCAATTACAACAACAACAATATTGACACTTGCATTAAGGGATGGCAACATATTGCTAATGTTACTCTGGCTACCAATGTTGCTGCTGTTGAGCAATCTAAGTCGATTTCCAATGATACCAACAGCAACAGCAACACCAATCGTAATGCAACAAGAATTGCAACCAGTGCAAATATGCCAGCAATACAATCACACTTATCTTCCAAAATCAAACATGGCCAAGGTTACGAACATGCAGCAAGCAACATGTACGACAACAGCAGCAGCAAAAACATCACCAACAACAACTATTGCAACAACAACAAGAAAAGAAAATAAAGTTTATGAAGAGAATAACAACAGCCTCGGCACATGGACTATCAAAATTTTTATGGATATGCAAAAATTTGCACGCACTGTTTTTACACTTTTTATTGTCTTCAATCTGCTACCTTTGTTCTCTGCAGGTAAGTTGTATATCCCACTTTTACTAACTAAATTCTATCAACAGGCTTTACACTAAATTAAGCTAACAATATTTACATATATAGCATATATACTTATATATATATATAAAATCGATTTAACTAACTAAACATTAGACTAAACTAAGTTGAAAATACACAACATTGCACTAGACTGCACTAATTGCAGGCCAATTGGTGTGAGTGATTTTCCAAGTGGACAATGCTTGTGTTTGTGTTAGTGTTTGTGTTGGTTATGTTGACCACACAAACACAAGCACACACACACATACAAATTACTATTGTTCTGGCCACTTTTGTTGTCCTTGGCTTGCCAATCAAGCCAAGTGTGGGCATTGTACTACTTGTCGCTTTTGATTTGCAACTGTTTAGAGTTGTGTAAATTATTTCTAGCATATCTATACTATAGCTATACTATATATTTATATAAAAATTTGTTAACTAAATTCATTTTTTTGCCAATAAATATTTGACAAATTGAGCCACAAAATAACTTTTCAAGTCGTAGCTCATTATTCACATTGACTTGTAAAATACAAAAAAAAAAAAAAAGGACAACAAATTTAATGACCAACATTGCCGCGGGAAAGAAACACAGGAATCTCTTGTGACAACTTTTCGGCATCATTTTGCTCGACTTTTATTTCAAAGCAAAAAAAATACAAAACATTTTTTATTTTTTTTTTCCAATTTTTTATTTTCCTTACTCAAAAGTTTGGTTCAAATGTACAATGCGAACCTCCCCCCCCCAACCTTATACAGACAATAGGTCAGAACCTTTTTTTGCTAAATTTTTAGGCATTGTTGTTGGCCTGCTTGCTGCTGTTGTTGTTCATCAAACTTATTAATTAAATTGTGAACATAATTATTTACGACAAATTTTCTTCTTCGTAAGGCAAGCCAAGCAGCTGCTTAGTCAAATTCAATTTACGATCCTCGCTCGATAACTGACAGAGCTTAGAAAAGAAGTGGGAGGGGGGAGGCAGTCTAATAACTTCTGCAACTTCCTTAGTCAAGTCAAACAAAGGCAAGTTGCTCGTTCAAAAGGAAACCAATGAGAATTTATTTAATGAACTTTATTATTATTATCATTTGGTCGGCATATAATGAGATTCTGGCACTTTTAAGGCCATTGTACAATTGAATTTTTATATAATTATTATATAATATATATATTATATTTATTGAAATATTGAAATTAAAATATATGTAAAATAAATGGAAATTTTAACGTACTTCATAATTTGTTATCAGTTCAGTCAGCATTTAAACCTTTAGCGTCTGCTCTCTCAAAGCTCACGTCTGCGCAGTAATTATGCATTGTCTTATCAAAATCAATGCTTATCAGTAAACATTTTAAATGTTTCATTTGATTAGCGCTTTGCTTTGGCGCGCAATATGTTTAACATATATGAAAGACTAATAAATAATAATATGATAAATAAAATAAAAATATATATATATATATATAAAATATAAGCTTTAATTTGAAAGTTAGAATATCACTTAAACAGGTGTGAAAATTGAACGCACAATTAAATGTTAAGTGCATTGATAATGATGATGATGATGATGAAAAGAAAAGAAAATGTTAACGATTTATTGAATTGAAATTGCGGCACTTGAAATGAAATCACAGCATAAACAACTTGTCAGCATTGAGAGCTAAAGCAAAAGCCGAAAGCTAAACAGATGCAGCCATCAATGTGACTCTTACTGCTGCTGTTGCTGCTACTGCTGTGTGTGTGTGTGTGTTTGTGGAATGAGTCAAAATCCCTTAAGCGAAAGAAAATAAAAGAATCATAAATTGAATTCAATTTGATTTAAGATTTATTATATATGTATGTAAGTACTACGGTCCACAATTTCAAGCGATGCCATGCCAGGCGATGTGATGCGAATCGAACATTCAAGCTAAAGGACAGTCAGACTGTTATAGCAAAAAGCTTACTCACGCTAACGCGCTCTCTTTATGTCGCTTTGTCTCTCTCTCTCTCTCTCTCTCTCTCTCTCTCTTTCACACACACTCTCTCTCTCTCTTTCTCTCGCACGTTTCGTCTTTGTGCCTGTTGTCTGCTTCTAAAACTGACGATTGCTTTTAAATGCTCGCTGCAGGAGCCGAAGCCCAACAGTCGATGATAGTCGGCCAAGCACGCAAGTCGCTTTAGCCAGTCGCTTCAATATCAACAGCAACAGCAGCAGTAGCAGCATCAGCATCAGCATCAGCATCAGCAACAAACAGGAGTTTAATTCAAAATCGCCGTCGCAGTCACAACGTATCGTTTCGTATCGTGTGACAAGCTTAACAGCAGCTTTACCGTTACTTTTGTCTTTTGTCGTCGCGTTGCGTTGCGTTACGTTTGAAAAAAAGATTTTTTTGTTTTTTTTTAAGTCGTGTGTCGACAGTTTCTGTATCGTTTCTGTGCTTCACTTTAGCTTCTTCAACTTCTTGTTTTTTTTTCTTTCTTTTTGCATACTTCAATTGTTTTCATATTTAATTTAATCTCTTTGTGACTCTTCAAATTGTTTATCGTGAAGTTTTTATCCGTGCGCTTGCAAAAAAAAAAAAAAACATATTTCAACGATAAGATTGAGAACCAGGAGCTTAAACAATACAAAAACAATTAACGAATAACGAATAACAAAACGTAATACAACCAAGGATTCAAATCGCATTTTTTACATATTGAAAACGTAAATATAAAAAAAAAAATTTATTATTATAAACTTACTAATATTAATAATGACTGTGCAAAATTGAGATTATAAAACAATGGAAAGGCTAACTAATTTTGATGGGGAGAGAAAAGTTCTTTGTCATTTTAATTATTATAGTTTCAAGTATTAGAAAATGATATTGAAGTATTGAAAGTTGTTTGATTATCTTAAATGTTGACCAATATGCCAATGGGGCCAATAAAATAAATATCATTACATATTATATATAATAGATTTGCAGTTATTGTCCCATGTCCAAGTCAAGATATGTATGAGTAGCAAGCATTTCAATTAAGTTTCCCTTCTTCCTACACACACACACACACACACACACAGACATACACAATGGGAATGCACACAAGCGATGAATTCTGCCAATCTGCCATAAAATACAAATATGAGAGACAGACAATATGAATAGTTGGAATTGTTAGAATTGTCTGGAGACTATTGTTAAGGGATTTACAAGTTGACGCTGCATATTTGTTGCAAAAAAAAAAAAAAAAAAAATTATATAGAAAAGGAAAAAAAAATATCAACTATTCAAATATGAAATGCGAAAAATTGATTTATAAGTCAGATAAATAGACAGAGACAGAAAAACGAAACAAACGAATCGCATATCATTAGACTTATTGATAACTTGTCTATATGTATATATCCTGTTAGCTGACAACGAGTTATCACAATAACAATGTTTTGATAACAATTCTCATTCGCGCTGAGTCACACAGAAATCATTTGCGTTTGGTTAAACAACTAATCAAATGCTTGAAGTGAACTTGAAGAAAATGTAGCACAAGTTCAAGAGTCTCAAGTTGTCATATGACAGAGATAGAATAATAGACAGAGATAGACAGAGATAGATAGATAGATAGATACTTAAGGTAACGTGTAACATTTTACGTTTGTTTGTCTTAAAACAATTTGCCAATCCGTAGTAGGCAGTAAAACGTGCCAACTGTGCAAATAGTCAATCAATAGGCAATCGCACCATTTGGCCAATCGTTTGTCTCTTCTCTCTCCTCTTGTATTTGTATTTGTATTTGTATTTGTAGTTGTTTGCTTAGCTGACCAGGTGATAAGTAAACATTTAGGTGATGGCAATGGCCTACAACTCTTTTTGTATGCAAAAGCAGACTTGTCTGTTTCCTGCACTAAATGCTGATGTCCTGCTGTGACATGAAACAAGTTCGAAAAGGACTTTTTCGAGAGTTGTTGCGTGTTCTGGCTTCTGAACATTTTCATCCTTTGGCTTCCAGCTAATGAAGAGATAAAGTTGCTACGTGTGGTAAATGTTAAAAAACAAAAACAAAGCAATGAGAAAACTAAAGAAGCTAAAAACAGAAAAAAAAAAAAAATAGAAAAAACCGTAAAAGCGAAAAAGCGAAAAAGAAAAGGTTAAGCGACCGTTGTATAAAACTGTTTCTTTCTATTTCTATTTGTGGGTTTAACGCATAAATTATCCATTCATTTGCTTGTACGAGTACCGTTGGACTTGACTCACTTCATGTGGCTAAACATTAAAAATTCCATTGGCTTTAGCTGACTGAATGAAATCCGAGCAACTCTATGTTACTATGTTGCTATGTTGAAAATTAAGTACTTCTTAATGAGCTGCATTTGCTTTAGCATTTTATGCGAATTCACGAAAATAACCACATCCTAATTTTATTCCAAGTGTCACGCCCACTACCTGCATAAACAGTATAAACGCCTTCTTTTTTTTTTTTTGCTCATATGCTGGCTGCTGCTCTCTGCCAGCTGCCTGCTTTTAGCTACTTTTTGCCGCATGAAGGACAAAGAAAAATGCTAAGCGGCAGGCGATGGGTGACGACCGGTGATGGGGACGGACTATGCTTATTTTCCGTTTTTTGTTTTTTTTTTTTTTTTTTTTTTTTTATTATTTCCGGGGCTCTGCGCTTTTTCATTTCTAGTTGGTTGCAAAAAAAAAAAAAAATAAAAAAATAAAGTAGAAAAAGAAAAAAAAAATATTATAATTTAGCCCATTGGCATTGGTCGCACGTTGCGTATGCGTAACTTTTGAAACCAAAACTCGAAATTAATTAGCGGCCCATACACATGAGTGATTCTACTGTTTGCTGTCGTTCTCACTTACTTTTTCCTCCTTGTTTTTTCCATCTTTTCCATTCACTTCTCCATCTCCATCCCGCTCTTCAATCAGTGTTACAGCTGGGTAACATTTTGCAACAGTAGCTATTGCTACTGCTGCTGTTGATGTTGCTTTTGCTTTTGCTTTTGCTTTTGCTGTTGCTGTTGCTGATGTTGCTGTTGCTGCCGCTGCTGTTGCTGCCGCTGCTGCTGCTGTCATGTGATATGAAAAATATAGAAAAATGTTGCAACTTTTTCATTATATCAACTTGATGCCTGCCAAGCATAAACTTTTTAGCCCAACCAACTTTACACAGCAAGCTTTGGTTCTGCTTTGTAAAAGCAATTGAAACAAGAAGTGAGAACTGTGTAGTGAGAAGTGGGGCCAACCATGCCCCAAACAGTGAGTGAATATGCCCGCCCATTGCTTTAAATTATATTTTGGTGTTGTCAACAAGCGCTAATGAGTTGGCTGATTAAAGCGTAATAAGCTATGCTGTGCCGTGACATGAACGTGAACGTGAATGGGAAGCCATCCATGATTTTTTGATGTCCCACAGCGTTTCGTAGAATCCAGTTGCAATTTCTAAAGTAGCTGGCAAATTGTGTAGTTAAGTCTGTTAATTGGTGTCGTGACACTTTACGCAATATCAGAAGCTTCAATTTCTATGCCAAAATTGCTAAGTAATTGAAAGCTGATGCGATGTTAAGTATACGACACCAACGCATATCTAGTCTGCTTTGTCTAAATAAAGCAAAAGTAAATGAGAAATTGCTTCAACTTTAGAAATTGATAAGCTTGAGAAATTTTTCTTTTAGATAATTAAAATATAATTAAGAATATTTTAACTACTTCTCTAAGTGATATAATGAAATTAAAACTAACCAAATTAAAACTAACCAAATGTTTTATTGGTTAAAGGAAGGCAAAGTACTTAGACAAATTGATATGACATCACTTAAACAAGAATTTGATTTATTTATAACACAAAGTAAATGCACATTTGGCTGTCAGGTCGCATATATTATTTAGACAATCTAATCAATTAGTCGCATCGAAATATTCAAGTCATTTTCACTTAACCGCAAAACGGTCAATCAATCTGAGGCAATGCGAATGCGAATAGAGTAACAGTAAATGCTAGAACATTGACAACATTACAGAGCAAAACTTGTTCATACAACATAAAATAAAAGTTTCTTTCATTATGAATTTATGACTCGCTCGTATAGTAGTCTGATAAGTAGTTAAACCATAGTCCGATAATAAAGCTAAAAACACAAACAAACAAACAAACAAAAAAAAAAACATAAAGTAAAGTAAAAGTAAAATGAAGCCAAATTCAATAAAATTCGATAAAAGTTTCAGCTACATTAAGTATTAATGACGCATGATTATTGCGATACTCGGTAATAATGGAAACGTTGTAGCTTATCACTAGAGTGGATAAGATAAAACTGAAGCTAAATTGTAGCTAGTAAATAGCTAAGCAAACAAAGACTTTTAAGAGTTATTCAGCCCTAATAAGTAGACTATGTTTTTTTCGGCACTATTAACGGTCACTTATACAATGCGCTGCTATATTTAAAACTGGTAATGGGATTGAGTTCAAGAATTTTTCATCAATCTTCCAGATAAACAAGAGCAGTAGCAACAAAACAACAACAACAACAACAGGCAGAGGATCAGGTGTTATTGGTATGGGAATACAAGTATAACGATATCTTTTGTGACACACATAAAATACATAACA
>JBAMBR010002638.1:0-31473 GCA_037044475.1 Zaprionus obscuricornis
TGTCATTTTGTTTTCACTCACAATTCGCGCGTGTTTTATTTTCTTTTATTTTCAATTTTTTTTTTGACTTGGACTTTTTTTCGTGTTTAATTGTATAAATAGGTATATTATATTTTTCTGGGGATTTGCCAAAAATTACTGTCGTCTTGTAGTTGCAAATAATCGGATGTTACGTATATATAATATATATATGTATATATAATATATATAAAAATATTCTTAAGATGTATATTTATATATATATTTTTTTTTTTATATATACATGCTAGAATAATAATTCTTTTAGCGATTAGTGTTTAAGTATATAGAGAATACTTATAAAGAAATATTCAAATTTATGTACAGTATTTTATTGAAATTAGATGCTTTAGTATTTTCTTGTGTTAATTTTTCTTTTTCTTTTATTTTTGTTGGTATTTCACTGTGATTAAGTTCTTTAGTACACAACGGCGCCGTCTTTACGGCCTATCGGTAATCCAGGGTCCGATGGCACGCAAAGAACGCAGCGTCGCTTTTACATATACTACTAGAATAAACATATGCATATGTATATATGTAAATGTATAAATACATATATAAATACTTATATATGTATATAGTACATAAGTATATTTATATACATATGTACATATATACCCGGCACTAAGTTTATATACAGATTTCAATATCTGTCTTAACTTGAATTTTTTCTTAACATTTTAGACAGTTTTTTTTTTGTTCATCTCCTCGTCGTCCGTTAGTTTTGGCAGCATCTTTGGCGTGTTTATTTTTAATTTCATCGGCGCACGAATAACGGCCCGAAGCAAAACGACAAGCGAACCGAGCGCACACATATCCAAAAATATCACACGCAAAGCCCTGGGCAGCCACAAAAAACTAGCACAGAATCAGAAATTTTTCAACATTTTGTTCATATTTTTCGATTTTTTTCGTTGATTAATTGCATTTCTTATGCAATTCGCAATATTAAAAAGGGCACAAAAAACACGCGCTGGAAATGTTACTGCGGCACGGCCACGCATGGATTTTCCACGTTTTCCATAACGTACACACAAGCAAATATCATATACATATACAGCCGTCTGCATATATATGTATATATATATATACATATATATATATATTCTATACTCGATGTGGGCCAAAACGGGACCCAACACACAGCACAACTTACTTTTCGTGTCGATATTACTCTCTAGACTGACGAGCACAGCAAAACGGGCGACTACGAAAATGCCGATGGCCGATTGCCGATGCCCGAATGCTGTAAAAACACACACGCACACTTATACTTATATGTATACGTACAGTATACTGCGGCACGCAGCATGCGGCAATACAGACACTGCTCAAGTTTATCTTTTGCCACAGTGGTGCGAGACACACTACAAATGATGGCAATAAATATATACTGTAAAATTTTACAATATACACACAATATTATGTAAACTATACAAAACTAATGTACAAGCATCTTTTACAGTCAGTGTAAGAAGGCATAATAATGCAAACTTACAGTTTACTTAACATTGACTTTTGTTTTTACATCTGGCAACTCTCGGCAGTTTCTTTTACGAATTGGAAGGGAAAGTGTAATTAAGAAGTAAACTTTTCTTTAAGCATAAGGTGAACAAAATTAATATTTTATTAGTTTTTGTTACACTTTCGGTTAGTTTGAACGCACTGTTACGGGAATTATGCTCTCTTTATGTTTCTCTCACCGGCAAAAGCAGAAATGAACTCTGACGGTAGTTATGGGTATCAGGCGGTGGTTTTCTGTTAGGCGCCTGGCAGCTTGTTGCTTTTTGGAGTGTCTCTCTCTTTCTTTCACACACGCTCTCTCTCTCTCTCTCTCTCTCTCTCTCTCTCTCTCTGTTAATTGCAGTGAGTTCTAGGAGCCCAGAGGCTGATACTCGTCATTTAAAACAGCTGTTTAGAGATGACTTTCGTATAGATGAGTAAATGTAAGTATGTATGTATGTACATATGTATGTATGAGTATATTTATATGTTATGTGTAATAAACATTTACGATTGCAATAGTTTTGCTTGTACTTATTTTTAAGTAGTTTTTGTTGAACTGTTGCCAAGACTGGGAATCTGTAATAGTTGTGGCTAAAAATAATTCTATATATAATTGCATATGTCTATAGTTATGCATATACATATATAATATATGACTGTATGTTTCATTCAACTTGAACTTGCCAAAAATTATCATCATCATCATCAATAGGAGGAACAACAGCAGCAGCAGCAGCGGCAGGAGAAGCAGCATCTTCGTCAAATACTAAATGTAGAAAATTGTCTGTCAGCTTTTTAATGAATGAAATTTTAAAGATCTTTTTGTAATGTAAAAATGACTTAGTCAGCAGCAGCAAGCAGCCGTAGTAGCAGCAGCAGCAACATTTGGTTATTCAATAGTGATTTATTCAGTTGGAAGAAAGTTAAGATAGTTTCATACTATATGTATGAGTTTCATCTTAGCTTCAAGTTTCAGGATGCGTATTGTTGAATTATTGTGCATTTCATTGCAAATCCTTTTCACGCACCCGCTGAGAAGATAAACAGCAGCGCAGTAAAACTTTGAGCATAAATTAGCTATGTGTGTGAGCGTGTGAGTGTAACTCTCACTCTCTCTCTCTCTCTCTCTCTCTCCCTTTCTTTCTTTTAGTACTTAGAACATTTGCAGTGCTGCGATAAAACATTGCAAATTAAAATGCTTTCTATGCCTTCGAAATGAAATTCGAATAGTCTAAACAAAAGTCTGTCTCAGTGTAAGAGTTGAGATGACTGTCGGCAGGCAGGCAGGATGATAGCTGATGGTTGACAGAGGAGGAGGGAGGCGGGAGTGTGGACTAGGCGTATACTTGTTATGTGGCATATCTAAGCCGCAAAAGAAAGGATTTAGCATTGCGTGTTTGCATAACGGACTTTGTTTGCAGTTTTGCAAAATGCGTAACTTGTTTCCAGTTGGATAATGCAGCAGATATATATATATATATAGTATATATATAGTATATATATAGAATATATATAGTATATATGTATAATACAGATATGTATATATATATATAAATATATAAGCATAGAACAAATTGTTTATGCAAGCGCAAATGTGATTTCATTACGTATGACTGCAGCTCTGTGGTTGAACAAGCAGTTTGAGCAAGCAAAATGAAAGGCAAGTAGCAGGAGAATGAATAAGAGTGAATGAGTGAGACAGAGAGTGAGATAGATATAGAATTATAGCTTGAAGACTTTTGCAGCAAGTTTGTTAAAGTTTTTTTTTTTTTAATTAGCGTTAAAGAAGTTGCAGAAATTGCACTTGAAAATTCAATGGAAATAACTTTGACAAAGATTAGATTTAACTATAGTTAAATTATAACTGCTGAGAGTTCAGTTTGACTTTTACTATTCTATAAATTTATCAATAAATTTTCAAGTAATTTTTATTTTTTTATTTTTAGCTCTTTTACAGTGTTTGTTACTTGGCATATTGTTAAGTTTATGCTTGAATATTTGAATATCTCTTCAATTGTCAGCCACAAAAAAAAAGATCAAAATAAATTTTGTATCTTTTGTGAAAAATAACTTGAAATTCTATAGAAATATTCTTTGTGAAAGTACACTTACCTCTATAGTAGCAGCAGCAGCAGCACTACTAACAATTGCCATTGACGTTGCAAGTGTTTCACTAAGAGGGAGACAGAGAGATAGAGAGAGAGAGAAAGGTGTGTCGCTGCAAATGCGACTGATAATTTGCAAATTTTTGTGTCAATGGCCGTGACAATGATTATGCTAAAGAAAGAAAAACTTTTCCCGTTTTTGCGCTATGGAAAAATGCTTTTGTTTCGTTGCCTGTCGTGATTTGACCAGCTGCAACGTACCTCACGTTGCTTTTCTTTATATTTTTTTCTTTTTGTTGCTGCTTCTACTTCAACTTCTTCGTCTTCGTCTTCGTCTTTCAATTCGTGCGCTGTTTTTTTCGTGCTCAGCGGATAAAGTTTTTCGGGCCAAGGTGCTGTACTAACAAAACTTTTCCATTTACTCGACCAGATGAACTGCTCCTGCACTGACTATGCCTGGCTGGCAGGCAAACGAGGAAGAAGAAGAAGAAGACAGTGAAGACGTGGTGGTCGAAATGGCAATTGAGAGTTTTTTTTTTTTTCTTTGCCGTTGCGTTAATCCTTTTAGAACTGCGACAGTTCACAGTTAGAAATAACAATGCTTTTGCCATTGGCTTTTCTTTTCGGCTTCAGATCTGTGGCTCTTTCTATCACCTGCAGTGCAAATCCTCCATATAATACAAGGCGCTAAGTGTGTAAAAAAAAAAGAAAAACTAAAAACGAAAACTAAAACTAAAAAAAAAAGGAAAAGAAAACTCTTGAAATTTAGCCAAGAATTTTTTCACATTGAGTCTAAGTACAGCACGTGCCATTGAAATAATTCAGTTATTTCCATTATGTATCCTGGCAGAGGGTATATTCATTTTGGAGAAGAGTTTCTAATGCTCCTTAGGGAGTGTGGCAGAACCTATGAAGTTTATATATATTCTTGTTCAGCGTCGATAGGAGAATCCAAATATGCATGTCAGTCTTTCCGTTTCATTCGTCTGTCTGTCCGTCAGGTTTAACCCAATACTAGTCTCTCAGCTATCAATAAAACTTGGTATACATGCTCCCCATGCCCATAATCTGTTTATAAGTCGGAACTAGCCGAATTGGACAACTATATCATATAATTTCAGTTTGGTAATGGAAATTTTGTTAACGGAAATTGGAATTCCCTTGAAAATCCATTGAACTCCATATAGCCATACGATGTATATAAGACGGAAGCAGCCTGAAACATTGGAATGATCGGTCGAAAATTGAGTTTCTGTATGAAAAGTTTTCTTCCAATGACAGCAAGGATATGACATCTTTGGCCAAGTTATCTATATATATACATATATATATAGTATATTATTTAGCTGTAGATATTTGACTTTAAGTTGACTAATTAAGTTCAATTTAAATGAAATACGAGCTACGATTTGAACAAAAAGCATCGAATGGCCATCATAAAGTCACTGAGGGTAAAAATAATGGCCCAAATAGCCCTATATATAGTAGTCAGCCAGCCAGCCAGCCAGCCAGTCAGCCAGTCAGCCAGTCAGCCCTAGCAACAGTATAGTAGACCGGGACGAGTACAATGAAAATACGCACACATCACATGTCCAATGGGCCGTATACGCAATCTGAAGTGTTGCCCTTGCAGGTCAGTGCTGTATATGCTGTGCAGAGCATGGACGTTGCCATATACAGCTTCTGGTAGCTGTTAAATTAATGCCAGCTCGTAAGTTTTACAAGGAATTCAATTTTTTGCGCCAGACCAAGCAAGACGGATAGTGGATACTTTCTTGACCGTCTCACACTTACTCTCACACCTACAAGCAAGAGACTCAGTGCTCTATGTTTTCTACATGCTTCTCTTACTCAAACATTTTGGCTCCTTACCTTCTATTTTTTTTCTTTTTTTTTCCACTACCCCAACGGCTGTTTTTAGCTTCATCTTCCGCATTCGCATGCTTGGCAATCCCTCAAAGTCTGTGAATGCTACGTCTCGCTGCCCCTGTTTGCTGCTACTTTTGCTGTGTGGCAAAGTCAGCCTAGTGTTTGTTTCACAGTTTTCTTGCTGTAAGTATTTTCCGTTTGCTTTTCTTTCGATGAAAATTGATTCGAAAGTTTTGCCATTAAATTGTCTTTTGTCGTAATCTCACAGTTTACGTCAGTCAATGTGAATTTTCGGGGTTTTCCGACCCAAACAACACACAAAAAAAAGAAACAATAGAAAAAGAAAGAGAATAAAAAAGAAGCAAACAAAAATTTATATTGAATATTTTTTTTGTTTTGTATTTATTTTATTTTTTTTTTTTGTTTATTCTTTTTTTTGTATATTTTTTTTATTCATATATTAACAGATTTCTTAAAAATGCAATTAATTTCATATGCATTATATATATTTCCCATTCCATTTTCAAAATTAATTTATACAAGTTTTTACTGCAGCTTTTTTTCTTATCATTTTTCATTCATTTAGCAAAATTAACTTAACATTTAATTAATTTTAATTTTAAATGTATGTTTTTAATTTATTTTTAATTTAATTTTATACTTTAATTAAAGTTAATTTTGTTCTTTGTTTTTTTTTTTTTATTTTATTGTTTTATTTTACTGCTGCCACTGTACACCATTTCGTCGTTATATTTATGCAATTATTATTATTTTTATTTTTTTTTCGCTATCTCGACATCGAACGCAATCATCATAAAAACATTCACAATAGTTTTTCATTATATATATTTTTTTTTATTTTATTTTTTTATTATTATGTTTTATGATTTATACATAAATATTAATGCAATAATATTCTATACCTGTTGTTGTATTCTAGTTACGTTGCATTAGATTGAATTAACATTAAACTATGTTTTATTTTATATATATATATTTATTCACTATATATATATATATATAGTATTTAAGTCTTGTCTGTCTTTTAACATTCGCTGCTTTTACTTTAACTATTTTTTTTTTTATTATTACATTTTTCTGTCATTTAACAAGATTTCATTTTATTTATTTTTATTTTTATTCATAATTGGCCAACAAATATTATTTAAAAATGTTATTTAAACATAAATAAATACAAATAGAAAATACAAGGCAATTTGAGCAATAATTAATGTGAAAGAAAAAAAAATGTATATAAACATTTCAACTGTAAATAATTTATTCATTTATTTCGATACGATTTCATTTTATATTGTGTAACAAATCTCTTTGGCCATGCGTGTGTTTTTTGTTTTTAATTATATATTTAATATACTTAACATAACATAATTGGTTTTAATTAATTAATTAATTAATAATTATGATTTAGTCTTATTTAGTTTCCCCCAAATATCATATGTCAGCATTACAAACTAAATAAATACAAATATAGATAAACTTAATCATTTCATACACATTCATATTCAATTCATATTAAATTTATATTTATTTTCAATTTTTCATTTTTCATATTCATTTTCACGCATTAGAAAAACAACACGGGAATTTTCCACTTTTTTCCATAATGCGGGGAAGACATTTATGTTTTTTTTTTTTTTATATATATATATATATATATATATTTTTTTTTTGCTTTTTTTTCTTCATTTTTATTTTATATAAAAATCTAAATAATTTTGTTTTTTGTTTACACTCACGAATACACTTTGAATACAGAGATTACAGAGATTAAAGTGCAATGAAATAATGTTGAATTAAAAAATAAAAAAAAAACAGCAAAGATTTTATGATTAATAATTATGTTTTTTTTTCTGTTTTTTTTTTTTTGTTTGTGTGTTTATAGAGGGGACTCTATATATATTTATATATATCTGATCATAGATTATGCATTTTACTTATACACAATCGCACGCACAGACATAGATACATTCTCATGAGTTTTTATGTTCTACAAATACGAGATTCGAAAGTATTTTTAATGCTACAATTTATTTCTTATTTATTTATTTTTCTTTTTTTTTCGTTTATTTGTATTACTAATTTATGTTTTTTTTTTTTGTTTTTTCTTTTTTGTTTTGTGTATTTTTTTTCTTTTCTGTTTATGACTGTCTCTCTTTGCTATATATACCTGCATTTGTCCTTTTTTTTATTTTATTTATTTATTTATTTTTTTTATTTTTGTTCTTGTACAAATTAAATTTGGCATATTGATTGAGTAGCTGCGAAATATCTTTTAATGTATTTTATTTTATTTTGTTCTTTATTGATTTATTCGTTTGTATGTGTATTTCTCTCTCTATATCTCTCTCTCATTGTAATTAGTTAGACTTAGCTACTTATGGCTAAAAGTTGATTAATTTAAATGCTCTTAATGCGATTTTGGCAGCACTATTTCGAGTATAAGCTTTACATAAGTATCTTATGAGAATTATCTATATATCTATATATTTATATATTTATATATGTACGTATGTAGCATCTGATACTGTGATACAACAACAACAACAATAACAAACAACAGCCACAACAATAATAATTGCCAAGAAGCACAACAAAACTGTTCAATTTATAATTGAATTTTGAGAATTTTATACACACAGAAACAGAAAATAAACATGTTTAGCATTTCAATTTTATACGGCAATGAAATTTTTGTTTATTGTTCAAAGCCAAAAGCTGGAAGAGAGATGAAAACAAAAGAAAAAAAAAATATAAAATTGCTTAAGAAATTCATTATTTATTTATGTTAAATGTAATTGGCAAGAAAAAAAAATTTTCTTAAACGTTTATTAAAAATTCAACTTTATAATTTCGTCACAGAAAAAAAAGAAAATCAATTTCACATTGATTTCTCTAGCGTTTCTATAGCTACACTGAGCAAAAAAAAAAATCTGCAGCAATATTTGGAAATTATCAGTTTGACATTTGAAGCTTATTTCAAGCACAATTTTTATTTGAATTTCAATTAATTTTGCACATTTTCGAAGAATTTTTGCAATGCTTTTGATTTTAAAATTTTTTTATTTTTCTCGTGCAACTGCAAAAAGTTTTTCATTTGAAGTTTTTGCTGAAAGTTTGTGTTTTTTTTTTTTTTGGCTGAACTTAAGTAAAAGTTTTGTATTTTTTTCTTGCTGTTTTATATTGAATTCCTTTTGCTGTTTTATATAAAGATGCTACACATATGTATTATATATATATTATATATATATATATTATATATATTGCAGTTTGTCTCCTTCGTGTGTGTGTGTGTGATATTAAGCCCCATTATAATTTTCCTTATTTTCCTGCTCATTTAACTTTTATCTGTGCGCAGCAATCACAATTATTCAATAGCGGAAATCCCAGCTAAAGAGCCAAAGGCAAAAGCTTCACATACACACACAAACACACACATACACATGCATGCAGTAACAAAAGCCAAGTCCGGGCGTGACAATGTGCGGGCCGCAGCCACAGCTAACAGCCACAACAGTAGCAGCATCAGCATCTGTAGCAGCAGCATCAACATCAGCCTGAGGTCTGATGTCTACTGTTGCAAGAAGCTGCAAGGCCTTTAAAATTGATAAATTCATTCAGTGTGTGTGTTTCACTCTCTCTCTCTCTCTATCTCTCTTTCTTTGTATGTGTGCCTGTCTCTCTCTCTGTGTATTGTGTGCAAGCATAACGTTAGATTTCTTGCATTGCCTTTTGTCTTGATGCTGCTTATCCCAAGACTTATCTTTGTCTTTATCTTTATGCCTTAAATTTTGTCTCTTTCTAAGTCCCCTCTCCCTCTCCCTCTCCCTCTCTCACTCTCTCTTTCTCTCTTTGTCTAAGTCATATGCCAGCGTTAATTTTAAATACTTGATATTATTTGATATTTCATGCTTGCAGCCGTCGACACACAGTATGTAGCGCAGCTTAAATAATTGAAGAGGAACTATATATATACAAAGAAAGTGAGTGAGAGAGAGAGAGAGAGAGAGAGTGAGTGAAAGAGTGAGTAAGCTAGCTAAAAATTGCACAACTGTTGCAGTTACAGTTAACATTTTGCCTTATATTTTTAGCTCTTTCTTTCATTGTGAAAAATCGAATTTCATTAATTTTTGCACATTTTTCTCTTTCTTTCTCTCTCTCTCTCTCTCTCGCTATTGCAGAAACTTGCCTAGTTTTCAATATAACTATCGAATATATATACGATATGCAAACTTTTATTAGCTTTCAAGCTTTTAATTACCATTAAATTACCGTTAGTATTTTTCTCTTGCCTTTCTACAATATTAGAATTCGCTAACATTTCGTGTAAGTGGAAAATGTTCAATTTGTTATTCATTGCGATTCGTAAATGTTTCAACGTTTTCCACTGGCTGTAATCCAAATTCGTTGTGGGGTAGAGTGTCTGGTGAGTCTGGTAAGTAGTATGTGAGATTGTGCTGCTGCTTGACTGCAATTGCAGTAGCAGGAGAAGCTCACAGAGTGTGTGAGAGAGAGAGAGAGAGAGTGCGAGTGTGAGTGTAAGCCAAAGGCAATGCCAAGCTACGACTTGGTAATTACAGCACGATGAATATTAATTAACACACACATACACACACACACACACGCATATACAATGAAAGAGCAAGTGCTAGTGTGTGAGTGAGATAGCTATAGCAAGGCTATGGCAGACAACGCGTTTTCTTGGATTTGTCTACTTTTGTCCTTGGAATACAAGACACAGCAAGCGCAGTGATGAGCTGTTTGAGCAGCTGAGACTGAACGAGAGAGAGACGGAGAGAGATAGAGTGAGAAAGGGAGAGAGAGAGAGAGAGAGAGAGAGCTGTGTGTTTTAAATTGCTTTGGCATTGATGATGTTGGCGCTGCTGTGCATGTACTTGAAACACATAATAGAATTGTCATGTTGTGCTTCAGCGCGGCCAGCAGTAGCAGTAGCAGCAGCAGTAGCAGTAGCACCAGCAGCAGGCATACCAGAAGTTAATGGCATACCCCAAGATGAGCATGTCACGCTCGCTGAGCTGCGACGAGCAGCAACAGCAGCAGCAGCAGCACTTAATGCCTTAACTTCACTTTGAATCGCGAAGCCTTTTGAGTTGTATTTGTTTTTTTGCTGCCTGCAGATAATGTGCCAGTGCGTTGAGGGCGTAAGCAGTAAGCATGGGCGTGCTCATGCTCAATGACAATGAGTCAAAAGCAACAAATGTTTCGCTCTCTCTCTCTCTCTATCTCTATGTATGTTTGTTTCTTATCAAAAGCAAAAGCAAAAGCAGAACAGTAAAAATGTAAGAAAGCAACGAAAAGGAACGTTACGATGGAGAGTGTGTCCTTCAGTTAGCGTAGCTACTATTTTCATCTACTGCTGCTGCTGCTGCTGCTGCTTAAGTTTAAGTTTTGAGTTTGAGCTTGAGATTTGCTTTAGCTTCAATATGGCTCAGCACTAAGTTTCAGGCATAAACTAATCGCTTGCTGGCTTCTACTTTTCATTTGCCTTGACTGTCAACTGATGCTGCTGCTGCTGCTGCTACTCCAACTGCCGCTGCTGCTTCTACTTTTATTTTCTTTGCCACGCCCAGCGCAATCACGTGCCCATCGACTTGAGGCCTGAGCACGCCCCTGGGAGCTGTCAAACGGCTGCGCGCCGCTACATTTTAGCTTTACGCTTCTGACATTTCGTTCCAACTCAACTAATTTTCAAAAAAAAAAAAAAAAAAAAAAATAAATTTTTTTTTCTCTTTTGACCAACATGCGCTGCTTGCTGGTTCGCCACGCTCTACACTTCTACACTCTCAGTCTTCAGTTTATTGTTGTTATTGCTGCTGTCGCTGCTACTGTCGCTGCTGCTGCTGCGTAGCTAATTAGCAAAAGGCAAAAATTCTCAAACTGTTTTTGTCGACTGTTGTTGAACTGTTGGTCAGCCAGTAGATCCTTTATATACTCCCTCTCGCTCACACTCTTACTCTTTATCAACATAAACAGCGGCATAAAGTTTGCTGCTGCTACTGTTGCTGAGGAGAGCAAAGGGAGGGACAATGACGCAGGGGAGGGGAGGCACACAAATTCTTGTTTTAAAAATTTACATAAACTAATTCAGTTGCTGATTTGAATAAGTTAATGGACAATTGTTGTTGTTGTTGTTGTTGCTCTTATTGTTATTGTTGTTATTGTTGTTATTGTTATTGCTCTTGTTGTTGTTGTTGTTGCTGTTGTGTAAACATTCAACATACTTATACAAATATATTGTAGAGAGAGTAAAAATAAGCTTCTAAAACTAACTACAAGTCGTGTTGTCAGTATAATATATCGATATCATTTATATTAATGCTGCAAAATTATCGATAAAAAAACAATTTTCTTTTTTCTAATAAATTATAAGCAAAAAAATATTTAAAAAAAAAACAACACAAAAAAAATTTAATTGACATTTTAGCATAAAACTAATAACAAAAAAAAATTTTTTTTCTAACACTTTTTAAGCGAATTTCATTTAAAATTATTGCAAAATTATCGTTAGTTGACTATCGATATTTTTTGTTGTTGTATAATTAACATTTAAATGTTTTACATTTGTTTTTTTCATTATTTTTTTTTTATATAAATTTTTCTAACCAATCGACTAGCAAAAATATCGCAATATTATAATCGTACAATCGTTGACTATCGATATGCACATTTTGCAGCATTAATTATTAATATTTATCGATATATATATTTGTTTAACTGTAATTAGTTACCAATCTCTTTGTTGTTGTTGTTAACTGCCTCTGCCTCTGCCTTTGCCTCTGCATCTTTTGCTTCTTCTTCAGCTTCTTCTTCTTCTGCGACATTTTTAATACCGGGACTCTGGCTGTTGTGCAGCCCCAGTCTCCGCCTACAGCTATACGAGATGTCCATCCGCATCTGTATAGGCAACAGAGACATTTGCAGTGCCGCCACTGGCCGCCGCAGCGGCTGCTGCATTGAAGCTGCTTAACGACGCTGGATCATAGGTGGCGCTAGTTGTCATCAACAGATTGTTGCCCAATGGTCCGCTTGTCGCTGGCAAATTGAGTATCTGTAAGCTGCCCATGGGCGCTGAGACTGGCACGCCCACAAGACTAGCATTTAGCAGCTGCTGCTGTTGCTGCTGTTGTTGCTGTTGCTGCTGCTGTTGCTGCTGCTGTTTATTTCGATTGGGATCCTTGAGTATGCTGTGTGGTGGGCGTGGCAGTGTTGCTGTCGCCAATGGCAATGCTGTTGTCATGCTGCCATTAAGTGTTGTGCTCGTCGTAAGCGTTGTGGCACTAAGATTAACTGGATGCAGCTCATGCAACAGCTGCATTGGACTGCCGCCGACACCGACACCAACGCCGACGCCAACGTTGACGCCTGGAATGCCGGCTGTTGTATGATGTGTTACATCTGGCGGTGGTACGCCCACAACGCCACGCAATATGCCACGTCTTAGTGTGCCGCTAGCACCAATTGCATTGCCATTGCCAACAAATGTGGCGCCACCATTTTGGCTTGTCAAAAGTGCTGCCGCTTGTGATGTAACTGTCAGTGGCATTGCCTGCAGATGCGTCAGTGGCAACGCTTGTCCGCTGAAATCCAAGGCAGCAGGATATTCCTAAGAAAGAAAGAGAAAGAGAGAGAAAGTGTATTAGCATTGTTACAGTCACAGCTTCTAATTTAGTTGCTGCTGCTGTTGCAGTGGCAACATCTACGGCTCAGCCAGCAAAAAAAAAGTTTTCTCATTTAACTGTCGTCGTAGATATGAAGATTTTTTTGCACAGCAAATGCCTAGAGTCTGTTTGAGAGAGAGGGAAAGAGAGAGAGAGAGAGAGTGAGAGCGAGAGAGTGTGTGAGAGAGAGACAGAGAGAAAGTGTGTCACTGCTAAACATAAGACTAAGCACAAGTTTAAGCATAAGCAAGTCTAAACTTGCAACAAGTCTCAAGTTTTCTTCACATTTTTTTTACAAGCTTTCTCTTCCTCTCCCTATGTCTCTCTCTCTTTCTTTCTCTGTCTCGCTCTACACTGTTTTTATGCAACTATTTATATATCCTACAAAATTGTAGTACTGTAGGGTATGCCTATTATTTTTTTTCAAGACAATTGAAATTTTTGGTCCGCTGCTGTGAAAATTTTTTGCCGGGTATTTGCGAGTCGTTCATATTTTCTTTTTATTATAGAAATTTCTTGTTTTTTTATAACTTGAAAAATATAAAAAAAAAATAATATTTGCTGCAACTCCACGACTAGAAAAATATCCTCACCAGGTAAAATAATTTATAAGAAATTTTTTGTGCAAAAAAAAATTTAAAAAAAATTTTTTTTTTTTTTTTGTAAGTTGGCAAAGAATAAAAAATATATTATTAATAATTATGCAAAAAAAAAAAAAATTTTGATGCTTAGAAAATTTTCTAAATTAATTTTCCTAGAATTTTTAGACAGTTTTTATTCACCATTGAATGCGTCCGCGTCGTTGTCGTCGTCATCGCGTCGTTCAAGTATGTGAAAAAGTACATGAAAAGTTTGTGAACAAGTTTTGCGAATTGTGAGAATTCTGAGTTTTCGCATTGAACATTTTTTTTTGCAGCTTTGCTTTTTATTTTTATTTTGTTGCTGTTGCTTGTTGTTGCTGCTGCAGTTGTTGCTTCTGCAGTTGCAGTTGTTGTCCCCATGGCTGAAAATATTATCTTCTACTTCAATTGACATGACACTTTGTGTCAGTTTGGAAAATTGTTTCGCGCGCACAAAGTATTTGCAGTAGTTCGAGCGTAGTTAGAGAGAGAGTGAGAGTGTAAGAGACAGAGAGAGTGAGTGAAAGAGAGAGCGAGACAGTAAGTGTGTGCAAGTCCGGCAAGTTTTACTTTTGCCAACTAGCAAGTTTTGCGCCTAATTGGAATATTGAGCAGTCGACATTAAAGTCAATGTTGCAACACACACACACACACACATTGCAACATTGCAGCATGAATGAGACAACGATTGAACTTATTTTACTTGCTTGTTGCTTGTCGTTACGTTACGTTACGTTTTTTTTTTATATTTTTCTTGGGGACAAATTAAATTTTTTTGTATATGAAAATTCAAGTTTTACGCACGCAGCGCTACGCTCAACGAAGTAAATGTTTTGTGGCAGCCAACTATAGCACATTAGCAGCAGGCACTGTAGAGTTGAGGGAGGAAGGCGTGGCAGTAGCAATAGCTGGCACTGATTAACAAAAGACAAGGGCAGCAGCGCAGCAGTGTGTGGCAGTAGTAAAAGGCAGCAGTGCAAAGAAAAGCAGATAGCAAAATTGTTGTAGGAGTAATAGGACGATGAGTAGTAGGAGTGCAAGGGGCAGGCAGAGGCAAGGAGCAGTCAGGCCTTGTGCTTGGTAGTTTTAGGATAAAAGGACTTAAGTATACCAAGGCGGACATTTTGTATCAGTTTACAAAGTTAAATTGTCTTTAACGAAAACTTCGAGTTGAGTTTTTTGAGGCAGCAGCAGGGCAGCTGGGGAGAGCGGGGCAGTTTTGCTGTGGAAGGGAAGGGCAACAATTTGTTGCACTAGCGAAATCAGCGCGTAAAAAGGGTTTGCTTTTCGGCTACTGCTGCTACTGCTGCTTGTTCTTCATGTTGTCTCAGTTGCTGTTGCTGTTGTGTTTGTTGCTGCTGCTGCTATTTGTTTGCTTGCCTCGACATCAAGAAACTTTCGGCCCCAGTGCCACTTAAAGGACGTTCGCTTGCGCTACTTACACTATGTCTAAGCCACGCCTGCTATCACCACGCGCACTCCCTCTACTTTCGCGCTATGCGCTGTTGCTTTTCTTGAAGAACGAAACGAAACGAAAGGAAACGAAGCGAAGGGCTTATTATTGTCGTTATTGTTAAAGTTGTAATGCGGCAGTTGAAGTTCATTTTTAGTCTTAAAAATAGAATATGAAATGTATGAAAAACATGAAATAGACTTGAAATGCGTTGCGACTGACATTGCCTGGCGTTGCGTTACGTTTTTTTTTATTATTATTTTGGGCGCCATCAAGAAAAGTTTTCACATTAAGTCGCAGCAAACGTTTGACATACAAAAATTAAATTATAAACACTAAAACAAAAGTGTCGACGTCACTGTCACTGTCGATGTAGCTGACGATGTCACAGTCTCTGTTACTGTCGCTGTCTCTGTTGTCTCTGTCTAAAGTTTATGCGGTTTATTTATTTAGCATTTGTCATTTGGCATTCGACTTGAATTTTAAAACAAGACACTAAAACTAAGAAAAGAAAAAGGGGGGAAAAATAAAACAACTTATTTTGTCATACAGTGCGTATACGCAATGTTGAGATTTTAACATTGTAAGAGAGAGAGAGAGAAAAGCCCGCAGAAAACTAATTGAATTTGCAAACTGTAGAAAACTCGCTAACAAAGTGAGCGACAAGCAGACAACAGCATGATGGAGAGTCTGAGAGTGAGAGAGAGAGAGAGAGAGAGAGAGACAGAGAGTGAGTTGAAAGTTGAGATTGTGCTTGTGGGATGACGACACTCGGCACAATTGCTACGTGCAGGCAAAACTAGTTGAAGTCATCGGCTCTGCCATAGCACTTGTCAGATGTTGTTGCCATACTGCCATACAACATAGACTTCATAGACTCCCACTGCTATGTACAAACACTACGCCTTGACCACGCCCACATAGTTTAGATATCTAAATGGCATAGCCAGCATTTAACTTATCAACTGCAGTTGTCGCCAGAGGCAAGCGAGATGCAGATAGATAGAGAGAGAAAGAGAGAGAGAGAGAGAGAGAGATGCATAGAACTGCCCCATAAGGGTGAAAGTTTTTCTTGTTGCACTTGTTGTCAAAGCGTACAAACAGGGAATGGCAATTGGCAATAAAATACAAATTGCCGCTTAAATAGTTAAATCTTCTAACCGCAACTGGTCACAACTTGTTAAAATACACTGTAAACTATGCGTGTGTCTGTAATGTGTGTGTGTGTGTGGCAAGAGAAATATGTTAGTGTTGCAGCTGTTTTGATGCTGATAAATAAACAAAACACAGCATGAGCAGTGTCGCAGTTAAAATTAAAGCAATCGATAGTATGAAGCATTGAAAGTATCGTATAAATATCGTATAGCTGTGAAGACTGTTTATCAATTAGAGAAATTTTGGAAGAATTTTAATTATTATTTTGTGTGTTTAGCAATAAAATTTCTAATATTTGTCTAACTTTAAAATATATTTAAAATTCTACAATATTTTTTTTTAAGAAACGATAGTTTTGCGATACTATCACTTGCTATTATATAATATATTTTTATATATTATTAAAAAATAAAATTACAAAAATTTATGAGGCATTGAAAATTTAATTTAATTTACATTTATTTTATTTTAAATATTTATTTGTTTTTTTTTTATTTTTATTTTTTTATTTTTTTTTTTTTATTTTTTTTTATTTGCTTAACGATAGTTTGTTTCCCGACTATCGCTTGTTATTTAAATATTGAAAAATTGTGAGGCATTGGAAATAACATTATACAAACAAAAATATCATAAAAATATATAAAAATAAGCACTGCAATATTTGATTAACTGAACGATAGTTTTGCCAGACTATCGCATGTCATATAAATATTGAAAAATATAGTGAAAAAAACTTGTAAAAATTTATTAGGCATTGCAATTGTAATAATATTCATTCAGCATATATATCATATAACACATATAGCAGTTCATGTTGTGGCCATACAACTTGTCATACTTAAAGCAAAACTCTTTTTGACCAAGCTTTTCCTTTTTTTGTTTTATTTTTTTTTCTATATATATTTTTTTTTGTTCTAAATTTTTTTTTGTGTTTTGCTGCTCGCTTGCAAAATGAATCTTTTTTTTTTTGTTGTTTCACTGTCAAGCAATTCGATAGAAATTTAATTTGATTTACTGTTATAAATTGTTTTTATTCATGTTCCAGTTTTAGCAACTAGAAGTTGACTAAGGGGAGTAAGGAGTAAAGCAAGCTAAATTGCAAAATAGAGTATAGCAGTGTAAGAGCAGTATGGCAAGTCCGTCGGAGACATCTGTGCAGCGACAGAAAAAAATCAAAAAAAAAAAAAATAAAATAAAATACGAGAAAAAAAAAGTAATTTTGGAGCCTGGACAAAAATGTAAGAGGAAAAAACCGCAGCTGATACAGCTGAGCAGCGGCTCTGTCTCACTCTCGCTCTCTCTGTCGCACTCGTAGTGATTTAATGCCGCATGCTGAGTGCTTTATGCTGTATGTATAGAAAGAGAAAGAGAGAGGAAGAGAGCGAGAGCAAGTAGCAGCAGCAGCTATATATATATATATTTTGTAATTTTTCTAATGATGTTTATCAAATAATTCAATTTGGCTCCAACAAAACATTTCTTATGTGTAGCAAGCAAAAGGCTCGGGCACACATGAGCTACACGAGCCACACATGTCCGTCCACACAAAAAAAAAGCAAAGGGACAATTGTATATATATATATTGTATATATATATATATACTTACGCACACACACACATACATGCATACACATATACAGCGAGACATTATATATACTGACAAAATGCCATTGTTGGCCAACTAAACCGAAATTGAATTTTTCTCCCTCGTTGACTAAAAACCGCAAACAAAAGGTTTGTTGTATGCCCCATGTGGAATGACTACTAACATGTGCATTGGCGCAGCACTTTGTGTATGTGAGATACAGAGAGAGAGAGAGACAGTAGCAGCGACTGACAGTCTAAAAAAAAAAAGAGATATATACTCTGCTGCTTTGATAGAGCTACTGATAGCTAGGCATAAACTGTTCCCTTCTCTCTCTTAATCTCACTCTCTCTATCTCTCTCTTTCTCTCTCATACACACAGGCTGCTAGCTAGTCATTGAGTAACTGTGCAAAATGGCATAAAGCCCATAAAAATGGTCAGCAGCTCGCATAAATATTATTACATTAGTTGCCATTAGGGATAGTTGCCACTTCTACTACTGCTGCTGCCACTACTGCCACTGCTGCTGCTGCTGCTGCTGCTGCTTGCTAACTGCACTTCATGCGCATCTAATTTATACAATTATTACACTGCCAGCCTCATAAAATGTCAGTTAAAGTCATTGCTGACCAGCTGCCACTTAACTTTCTCATTGTTTCTCATTCTCATTTCTCTTTACACCGACAACACGTTGAGTGTCAGACAACGCATTGAGTGTCATCTTAACTTGTCACATTTGCAGCCCTTTAACAGGCAAGTGATAAAAACAAAAATCAAGACGAAAAAACAACAACAACAACAAGAACAACAAGTAAAAATTGTCATTTATAGCCGGCATGATGCTGCTGCTACCTCGTACAAAAAGATCTGCGTAATAAATTTTATAAATTGATTTTCTCATGTTTATTGTGATTTTTGTGGAATTTATATTGCGTTTGCAATGCGACACGTAGTAGCAAGTGAAAGAGAGACAGAGAGAGAGAGAGAGAGAGAGAGCGAGTTATGCTGCTTTTGCTGTTTTAGCTTTTTGCTTTTTGCGCCTTCAATTTTGTTTCGTTTAACTTCTAATATGTGACCCTGACAGCGCGAATATGTGTGTGTGTGTGGTCAGAGCGGCAGAGCGTATGGCAAGTGTCGTGGGTGATGTAGATTTTGCCAACATATTTCCAAATCGAAATCACAGCGACACGCCCAAAGAAGAAGAAGAAGGAAGAATAAAAAAAAGAAGAAGAAGCTAAACGAACAGGATAAACAGCAGCTAAAGCTAAAAGCCAAAGCAATGGCAGAGGCAGAGATAGCAGCAGCAGCAAGTGGCAGCAGTGGCAGCGGCAGCAGCAGCATCAGAACCTGCTCTTTATGAGTGATGCGGCGCAAAAGTTTGTCGAGTGTGTTTTGTATGTGTTATGTGCGCTGTCTCTCTCTCTCTCTCTCTCACACTCTCTCTCTCAAAGGCAAAGTGCGAGTGAGAGTGTATTGCTGCTGTACTTGGTATAAATTTGAGCTACGATACGGCTGCTGTCGTCATAAACGTCGTTCACATCGTTCTCATTGCAGACACGCAGACACACAGGCACACGCTGCGTATGTGTAATATTAAATTGTTGTCTTGAGGAAATAATGTTTACTTTTGCAAGTACAAACAGCACAACAACAATGACAACAAAACAAATGCCGCACTGTTACAGCACAGTGCCAAAAGCAAACTCCTACCACAATTCCCATGGCATTCCTCTTCTCACTCTCACTCTCACTCTTCTTCTCTTTCTCTTTCTATTGTGCTCGCAACTGCAGCTTAATGCTTTGAGAGTTTGTCATTTGTCTTTACAGCGTTGCATGCGGCACGCGGATTATAAAAGTCGAACGCAGTTAACTGGCAACCATTTCTGTTGCAACGGCAACAATGACAACAACAGCAACGGCAACAGCAACGTCATCTCTTGAAACTGTCAGCTGGCAGATGCCACATGGCACTTGGTGCCTGCTGTCGTACTCTGGCTGCCTGATCGAATATATATATATATTATATATATATACACATCTATACTATATAGCTGCATGTATAATAAATACACTTGACGAAAATAAATGCTGACAAAGCATGCGAAATTTCAATTTAAAAATGCAGCAAAATAAAAACATTTTCAATGCAACGAAAAATAAAAAAAAAATTACTTGACAATATAATGTGAAATATTTAATTATAACTGTCAAAGCTTAATATATGATACAATATTTTTAAGCTGCAGAAAATAGAAAATATATCGCGCAGTAAAGAAAATGTATAAATTTTCTAGGAAATGTATAAAATATTATAATAATATTTTTAAAAATATTTAAAAATTTCTTTTTTAATAATTTATAATTTTACATTTGTATAAAATAAAATTTTACATTTCATAGAAAATATGCTTATAATATTTTATAAATATTTTTGCTCATTTTTTATGCATTTTATATAAATAAAATTTAAAATATTTTTTAGAATATTCAAAATTTATTTTTTAAATATTTTAAGATTTTTAAAAATTTAATTTAATTTTTACAATTTAATTTAAATATTTAATAATAATTTTTCAATACATTTCTTAAACAATTTTGTGAAATTTAAAATATTCTTGTAAATATTGTATAATATTTCATAAATATTTTTATAATTTTTTTTATACATTTTTTTTATGGTTTTTTTCTTTTTTTTTATAAATTTGTCAAACTTTGCAGAGATTTTTCGCATACAGAAATATAATAAAATACTTTCATATATATTTTCATTTTTCACTGATTTACTACGCTCTATTCTTTCTTTTAGTGCATTTGACATGCACATAAACAAACTCTCTCTCTCTTTTTCTCTCACATACACACACACACACACACAGACGATGTATATGTGTGTGCGTTCCCTTGGCTCATTGCGCTTTAAATGGCATGCAAATGCAGAAGGATTTGCAGAGTGAATGCCCGCCAGTAGTATAAAGCATGGACCATGATGCCTGGCATTGTGCATAAAACTTCAACTAATTGCGTCAACTAATCCATGGCCGTGACTAGCCATAAAACGAGGGAAACATAGCATGGGGCTCCAGGGGGTAGCAACATGGCAAGGAGGAGGTTAAAAAATGAAGCTGATTAGCGTACAGCGCGATATTGAGGATCAAAGTATGCGGGCAATTAACAGCGAACGATGAAAAGAGACACACAGAGAGAAATATAGAAATAAAGAGAGTAGAAGTGAGAGAGAGAAGAGAAAGAGAGTAAGACAGCTTCAACTGCAGCAGCAGCAGCAGCAGCAGCAGCTGGTGCCTAATCCAAACGTATCTTAAAGAATCTTTCAGGCGTGACGTTGCAAGCACAATAGAGCTCAACGTATCTCTATGGCACAAACGCAGACGTAGAATAGAAAGTGGAGAGGCAAGTAGTAGTAGTGAATGTTGCATGTGTACTCACCATTGGCGGATACGATAGATATCTGTCACTGTTCATATTGTAGTAGGAACCATCTGGTGGCGGTGCTGGTGATGGCGATGGTATATAGACGCCTTTACTGATGAGCATCTGATCGTCGCGCGTCATGTGTCCCGCAGTGGCATGTCCATTGTTATGTCGCGGATGTGGCAAAGTGCAGGCATTCACTGTAAATGTAAACGACATATTGCAATTGTTAGTGAACATTAGACAAATATACAAATGTACATAATCTATATATATATATCTGTCTATATATAGTATAATTTGACAAATTCATTGCTAAAGCTTTGCTGAAGCTAGTTGGAAATTATATTATATATATAAAGCTGCAGCATTAAGTTTACTTTGACTTTGATTACGTTGAAAATATAAATGTATTTATATATTATATATTACAAGTATTTCAAGCTTTGTCATTGATTTAAATTAATTGAAAAAATTATTTTTATTAACGAATTAAATATTTATAAAATAAATATAATAATTTTTTCATATATAATTTCATTAATTTCATAATAGCAATTTTATAAATTATTTAATATTTACATATGCAAATTTTATATTCAGAAAATATTTTTTTAATTTTTTGAAAAAAAAATCAAAAATATTTTAATTTTGCATAAATATAACACTATAATATTTTTTAAAATTTTTTAATAACTTTTTAGCAATTTTCCTTTTACTTTTTATTTTTAATTTATTATTTAAATTTTTTAAAATTATTTATTAATTTTTTTTTTAACATTTTTATAAAAATATTTATTATTATTTATTTATTTTAAATAATTTTATATATTTATTATTTAATTTTTTTTTTTTTTAATTATATTTATATTATTTAATATTTTAATTATAATTTTTATACAAATATTTATTATTATTTATTTATTTATTATTTTAATTATTTGAATTATAATTTTTATACAAATATTTATTATTATTTATTTATTTATTATTTTTTAATTTTATAATTATTATTTATTATGTAAATTTAATATATTTTTTAAATTATTTATAATTGATTTATTTTATTTAATTATTCAAAAAAGTTTCAAACATTTGCTCACGCAAACTTTTGCCCCTTTTTTTATTTTTTAAATGCTTTTAACTAATTTATCACGCAACTCTTATAACTCTCTTAACGCACAACTCAAGCAGGTCAACAGGTCAACGAGCAACGTGCCAAGACTTATGACCCTCTTAGCAATCCCTTTCTATATATATTTCTATCTTTCTTCCTATTTTCTTTTTGCATTTTCTCACTCTTTTTTTTTGTTCTGGCCTTATGAAATTCGTAGATTAATTTTCATTTATGCATAAATTTATGACAATTTTAATGACCGTTCAAAACTTGCTCAGCTGTGTCTCTCTATGTATCTCTATGTCTCTATGTATCTCTGTCTCTATGTGCAGTTCTATATATATCTTTGTGTATTGATTTTTATGATTTTTACTGTGATTTTTGATTCTCTTTTTCCGGCCTCAATATGCGCAAACTGCAAATGACACATTTATAGTCGTTGCAGGCGTTTTGAAAAACCAAAAGAAAAAGTATGAGGAGAAAAAAAAGTAGGAGGAGGCGAAACAGCAGCAGCAGGAAGTTGTTGGTGCAGTCAAGGCAAACTTCAACTGCTTCTTCTTCTTCTTCTACTAGTGGCATGCCAAAATGTATATACAGATGTTGCTGGTACTGTTGCTACTGTTGCTGCTGTGAATTCGAATTGATTCAAGTTGCCACACGTAGTGCATGCAACATTTTGCTGCTGCTTTCTGGTTCATTTCATGTGCAAACGATTGGAAGTGAATAAAACGAGTATCATTAATTGCAGACTGCAACGAGAGTCAAGTTTATATGTACGCAAATGCATATGTATATGTATGTGTGTGTGTATAAGTGTGTCTGTGTATGTTATTGCCTTGCTGTTGCACGTGCCACAGCTTGGACTGATAAGCCAGCTAAGCAAATCAGCTAAACACTCGACAATCGGCCAAGTTGACAGAGACAGATATAGCATTAAGATAGATGAGTGAAAGAGATAGATATAGCATGAAGCAAAAGCATGAGACAAATGACACGGGCTCACGCGCTTGTCATGCAGCGCAAAGGCGTGAAAGCCGCAAACGTAACAAATTTGTAATTTTATAAAATAGACTTAAGACTGCAGACACATACACACACACACAAACAGACAGACAGACAATACACAATACACTGTGAAAAATATACAACATTAAATGGAAAATATTTCAAGCTGTTTATAATTATCTTAAGATAAGACACTTACAACTTATTTTAAGTTTTTTGTTTATTAAAGGAAATTAATTTATTCTAGTCATAATTCATTTGTATATTTAAATAGACGCGCTTTTTCGTGCAGTGTATGCATAACATACGTGGGCGCTGAAATGTAGGCAACAATAATTTTGTTAAGAAACTTTGAGGAAGCTGCGGCTCTTGGATGACAGCAACAGAAGCAGCAGCAACAGCAGCCGACAAATCGAAGGCAGCATGACAAACGCGTCGTGTCCTTATTTTCAAAAGAAAAAAATAAGTAGAAGTAGCAGCAATAGCAACAGCAGCAAGTAGCAGGAGAAGCTGTTGCTATGCTGCTACGGAACTGTAGGAAGCAGAAGCTGCTTACCGTGTAGCATGTTCATTTTGTGGCTTGTTTACTTTGCATATGCGTATTGTGTATGCGTATGTTGTACAATGTATATTTTGAACAAAAAAGAACATACAGTACGTAGTAGAAGAAGAAGAAGAAGAAGTAGTAGCAGAAGCAGAAGGCATGAAGCAGAAGCAACAAAAGTTGGAGATGGAGATGGCTGAGATGCTGAGATGCCGATGCTGATGTTCTGGCTGATGCTGTTGCTATTGGTAATGTAGCAGCATGGGGAAAAGACTTGACATGAATTATTGATTTTTCGATCAGCGTAACAGTGTTGAAAAGCGCCAAAAAAAAATAAAGAGAAAAAACGAAAGCTAAATCACAACTGAAATGTAATCTGATTGTGCATATTTAACGTGTGTAATTAAATTAAATATTTAAAAAAAAAATTGTAGAGAAATAAGCATAAAATATATAAATAAATAAACATAAGTAAAAATAACATAATAAAAATAAAAATAAAAATATATAAAATAAATAAAATAAATAAATAGAATAAATAGATAAATAGAAATAAATATAAATATATATAAATAAATATAAATAAATATAAATAAATATAAATAAATATAAATAAATATAAATAAATATAAATAAATATAAATAAATATAAATAAATATAAATAAATATAAATAAATATAAATAAATATAAATAAATATAAATAAATATAAATAAATATAAATAAATATAAATAAATATAAATAAATATAAATAAATATAAATAAATATAAATAAATGTAAATAAATAAAATTAAATAAAATGAAATATTAATAATTATAATAATAAATAAAAATGATAAAAATATATAAAATAATTTATATTTATTATAAAATCAAAATAAATAAATATATATGAATAAAAATTATAAAAAATAAATAAAAATAATAAAAATTAAAAAAAAAATAAAAAATATTTAAAATTAATAAAAAGAAAAAATTATATTAATTAATTGTAATTAAAAGATCAATAAATAAATTAAATTAAATATAAAATTTGACATAAAATATTTATTAATTTTAAATATTTTAAATATATTTTTTTTTTAATTTTTATTATTTTTATTTATTTTTTATAATTTTTATTCATATATATTTATTTATTTTGATTTTATAATAAATATAAATTATTTTATATATTTTTATCATTTTTATTTATTATTATAATTATTAATATTTCATTTTATTTAATTTTATTTATTTGCATTTATTTATATTTATTTATATTTATTTATATTTATTTATATTTATTTATATTTATTTATATTTATTTATATTTATTTATATTTATTTATATTTATTTATATTTATTTATATTTATTTATATTTATTTATATTTATTTATATTTATTTATATTTATTTATATTTATTTATATTTATTTATATTTATTTATATTTATTTATATTTATTTATATTTATTTATATTTATTTATATTTATTTATATTTATTTATATTTATTTATATTTATTTATATTTATTTAAATTTATTTATATTTATTTCTATTTATTTTATATATTTTTATTTATTTCATTTATTTTTACTTATGTTTATTTATTTATATATTTTATGCTTATTTCTCTACAATTTTTTTTTTAATATTTAATTTACTTAAATTGCATTTGACAATTTTATTATTCATTTCCATAGAAATCTTTTGATGCTATGCAAAGCTTAGGGAATACATTTCTGTCTAATTTTAAATGCCGTTTGGCAATTACACACGTTAAATATGCACAATGATTACATTTCAGTTGTGATTTAGCTTTCGTTTTTTCTCTTTATTTTTTTTTGGCGCTTTTCAACACTGTTACGCTGATCGAAAAATCAATAATTCATGTCAAGTCTTTTCCCCATGCTGCTACATTACCAATAGCAACAGCATCAGCCAGAACATCAGCATCGGCATCTCAGCATCTCAGCCATCTCCATCTCCAACTTTTGTTGCTTCTGCTTCATGCCTTCTGCTTCTGCTACTACTTCTTCTTCTTCTTCTTCTACTACGTACTGTATGTTCTTTTTTGTTCAAAATATACATTGTACAACATACGCATACACAATACGCATATGCAAAGTAAACAAGCCACAAAATGAACATGCTACACGGTAAGCAGCTTCTGCTTCCTACAGTTCCATAGCAGCATAGCAACAGCTTCTCCTGCTACTTGCTGCTGTTGCTATTGCTGCTACTTCTACTTCTTTTTTTCTTTTGAAAATAAGGACACGACGCGTTTGTCATGCTGCCTTCGATTTGTCGGCTGCTGTTGCTGCTGCTTCTGTTGCTGTCATCCAAGAGGCGCAGCTTCCTCAAAGTTTCTTAACAAAATTATTGTTGCCTACATTTCAGCGCCCACGTATGTTATGCATACACTGCACGAAAAAGCGTGTCTATTTAAATATACAAATGAATTATGACTAGAATAAATTAATTTCCTTTAATAAACAAAAAACTTAAAATAAGTTGTAAGTGTCTTATCTTAAGATAATTATAAACAGCTTGAAATATTTTCCATTTAATGTTGTATATTTTTCACAGTGTATTGTGTATTGTTGGTCTGTTTGTGTGTGTGTGTATGTGTCTGCAGTCTTAAGTCTATTTTATAAAATTACAAATTTGTTACGTTTGCGGCTTTCACGCCTTTGCGCTGCATGACAAGCGCGTGAGCCCGTGTCATTTGTCTCTTGCTTTTGCTCTTGCTCCATGCTATATCTATCTCATTCACGCGCACTCATCTATCTTAATGCTATATCTGTCTCTGTCAACTTGGCCGATTGTCGAGTGTTTAGCTGATTTGCTTAGCTGGCTTATCAGTCCAAGCTGTGGCACGTGCAACAGCAAGGCAATAACATACACAGGCACACATACACACACATACATATACATATGCATTTGCGTACACATACACTTGACTCTCGTTGCAGTCTGCAATTAATGATACTCGTTTTATTCACTTCCAATCTGAGCAAATGCTGGAAACTTTTTTGAATAATTAAATAAAATAAATCAATTATAAATAATTTTAAAAAATATATTAAATTTACATAATAAATAATAATTATAAAATTAAAAAATAATAAATAAATAAATAATAATAAATATTTGTATAAAAATTATAATTAAAATATTAAATAATATAAATATGAAAAAATTATTATATTTATTTTATAAATATTTAATTCGTTAATAAAGATAATAAATCAATGACAAATCTTGAAATGCTTGTAATATATAATATATAAATACATTTATATTTTCAACGTAATCAAAGTCAAAGGAAACTTAATGCTGCAGCTTATATATATAATATAATTTCCAACTAGCTTCAGCAAAGTTTTAGCAATGAATTTGTCAAATAATACTATATATAGACAGATATATATATAGATTATGTACATATATGTACATTTGTATATTTGTCTAACGTTCACTAACAATTGCAATATGTCGTTTACATTTACAGTGAATGCCTGCACTTTGCCACATCCGCGACATAACAATGGACATGCCACTGCGGGACACATGACGCGCGACGATCAGATGCTCATCAGTAAAGGCGTCTATATACCATCGCCATCGCCAGCACCGCCACCAGATGGTTCCTACTACAATATGAACAGTGACAGATATCTATCGTATCCGCCAATGGTGAGTACACATGCAACATTCACTACTACTACTTGCCTCTCCACTTTCTATTCTACGTCTGCGTTTGTGCCATAGAGATACGTTGAGCTCTATTGTGCTTGCAACGTCACGCCTGAAAGATTCTTTAAGATACGTTTGGATTAAGCACCAGCTGCTACTGCTGCTGCTGCTGCTGCAGTTGAAGCTGTCTTACTCTCTCTCTCTCTCTTCTTCTCTCTCTCTCTTCTACTCTCTTTATTTCTATATTTCTCTCTGTGTGTCTCTTTTCATCGTTCGCTGTTAATTGCCCGCATACTTTGATCCTCAATATCGCGCTGTACGCTAATCAGCTTCATTTTTTAACCTCCTCCTTGCCATGTTGCTACCTCCTGGTGCCCCATGCTATGTTTCCCTCGTTTTATGGCTAGTCACGGCCATGGATTAGTTGACGCAATTAGTTGAAGTTTTATGCACAATGCCAGGCATCATGGTTCATGCTTTATACTACTGGCGGGCATTCACTCTGCAAATCCTTCTGCATTTGCATGCCATTTAAAGCGCAATGAGCCAAGGGAACGCACACACATATACATCGTCTGTGTGTGTTTGTGTGTGTATGTGAGAGAAAAAGAGAGAGAGAGTTTGTTTATGTGCATGTCAAATGCACTAAAAGAAAGAATAGAGCGTAGTAAATCAGTGAAAAATGAAAATATATATGAAAGTATTTTATTATATTTCTGTGTGCGAAAAATCTCTGCAAAGTTTGACAAATTTATAAAAAAACCATAAAAAAATTTATAAAAAAAATTATAAAAATATTTATAAAATATTATACAATATTTACAAGAATATTTTAAATTTCACAAAATTGTTTAAGAAATGTATTGAAAAATGATTATTAAATATTTAAATTAAATTGTAAAAATTAAATTAAATTTTTAAAAATCTTAAAATATTTAAAAAATAATTTTTGAATATTCTAAAATTTATTTTAAATTTTATTTATATAAAATGCATAAAAAATGAGCAAAAATATTTATAAAATATTATAAGCATATTTTCTATGAAATTTAAAATGTTATTTTATATAAATGTAAAATTATAAATTATTAAAAAAGAAATTTTTAAATATTTTTAAAAATATTATTATAATATTTTATACATTTCCTAGAAAATTTATACATTTTCTTTACTGCGCGATATATTTTCTATTTTCTGCAGCTTAAAAATATTGTAGCATATATATTTGACAGTTATAATTAAATATTTCACATTATATTGTCAAGTAATTTTTTTTTTATTTTTCGTTGCATTGAAAATGTTTTTATTGTTGCTGCATTTTTAAATTGAAATTTCGCATGCTTTGTCAGCATTTATTTTCGTCAAGTGTATTTATTATACATGCAGCTATATAGTATAGATGTGTATATATATATAATATATATATATATATTCGATCAGGCAGCCAGAGTACGACAGCAGGCACCAAGTGCCATGTGGCATCTGCCAGCTGACAGTTGCAAGAGATGACGTTGCTGTTGCTGTTGCCTTTGCTATTGCTGTTGCTGTTTCTGATGCTGTTGCCGTTGTTGTCATTGCCGTTGCAACAGAAATGGTTGCCAGTTAACTGCGTTCGACTTTTATAATCCGCGTGCCGCATGCAACGCTGTAAAGACAAATGACAAACTCTCAAAGTATTAAGCTGCAGTTGCGAGCACAATAGAAAGAGAAGAAGAGTGAGAGTGAGAGTGAGAAGAGGGATGCCATGGGAATTGTGGTAGGAGTTTGCTTTTGGCACTGTGCTGTAACAGTGCGGCATTTGTTTTGTTGTCATTGTTGTTGTGCTGTTTGTACTTGCAAAAGTAAACATTATTTCCTCAAGACAACAATTTAATATTACACATACGCAGCGTGTGCCTGTGTGTCTGCGTGTCTGCATTGAGAACGATGTGAACGACGTTTATGACGACAGCAGCCGTATCGTAGCTCAAATTTATACCAAGTACAGCAGCAATACACTCTCACTCGCACTTTGCCTTTAAGAGAGAGAGAGAGAGAGAGTGTGTGTGAGAGAGAGAGAGACAGCGCACATAACACATACAAAACACACTCGACAAACTTTTGCGCCGCATCACTCATAAAGAGCAGGTTCTGATGCTGCTGCTTTTGTCGCTGCTGCTGCCGCTGCCACTGCTGCCACTTGCTGCTGCTGCTATCTCTGCCTCTGCCATTGCTTTGGCTTTTAGCTTTAGCTGCTGTTTATCCTGTTCGTTTAGCTTCTTCTTCTCTTTTTTATTCTTCCTTCTTCTTCTTCTTTGGGCGTGTCGCTGTGATTTCGATTTGGAAATATGTTGGCAAAATCTACATCACCCACGACACTTGCCATACGCTCTGCCACTCTGACCACACACACACACACATATTCGCGCTGTCAGGGTCACATATTAGAAGTTAAACGAAACAAAATTGAAGGCGCAAAAAGCAAAAAGCTAAAACAGCAAAAGCAGCATAACTCGCTCTCTCTCTCTCTCTCTCTCTTGTCTCTCTTTCACTTGCTACTACGTGTCGCATTGCAAACGCAATATAAATTCCACAAAAATCACAATAAACATGAGAAAATCAATTTATAAAATTTATTACGCAGATCTTTTTGTACGAGGTAGCAGCAGCATCATGCCGGCTATAAATGACAATTTTTACTTGTTGTTCTTGTTGTTGTTGTTGTTGTTGTTTTTTCGTCTTGATTTTTGTTTTTATCACTTGCCTGTTAAAGGGCTGCAAATGTGACAAGTTAAGATGACACTCAATGCGTTGTCTGACACTCAACGTGTTGTCGGTGTAAAGAGAAATGAGAATGAGAAACAATGAGAAAGTTAAGTGGCAGCTGGTCAGCAATGACTTTAACTGACATTTTATGAGGCTGGCAGTGTAATAATTGTATAAATTAGATGCGCATGAAGTGCAGTTAGCAAGCAGCAGCAGCAGCAGCGGCAGCAGTGGCAGTAGTGGCAGCAGCAGTAGTAGAAGTGGCAACTATCCCTAATGGCAACTAATGTAATAATATTTATGCGAGCTGCTGACCATTTTTATGGGCTTTATGCCATTTTGCACAGTTACTCAATGACTAGCTAGCAGCCTGTGTGTATGAGAGAGAAAGAGAGAGATAGAGAGAGTGAGATTAAGAGAGAGAAGGGAACAGTTTATGCCTAGCTATCAGTAGCTCTATCAAAGCAGCAGAGTATATATCTCTTTTTTTTTTTAGACTGTCAGTCGCTGCTACTGTCTCTCTCTCTCTCTGTATCTCACATACACAAAGTGCTGCGCCAATGCACATGTTAGTAGTCATTCCACATGGGGCATACAACAAACCTTTTGTTTGCGGTTTTTAGTCAACGAGGGAGAAAAATTCAATTTCGGTTTAGTTGGCCAACAATGGCATTTTGTCAGTATATATAATGTCTCGCTGTATATGTGTATGCATGTATGTGTGTGTGTGCGTAAGTATATATATATATATACAATATATATATATATATACAATTGTCCCTTTGGTTTTTTTTTGTGTGGACGGACATGTGTGGCTCGTGTAGCTCATGTGTGCCCGAGCCTTTTGCTTGCTACACATAAGAAATGTTTTGTTGGAGCCAAATTGAATTATTTGATAAACATCATTAGAAAAATTACAAAATATATATATATATATAG
>JBAMBR010002640.1:0-38610 GCA_037044475.1 Zaprionus obscuricornis
TCATTGAGTTCAATGACCCTTTCTTTTTTTCTCAGTTATGGCTTCTACAATTTCTGAATCCAGTTCCAGTCTCTTATTCTCACAACCAGTTCATTGAACTCTTTTTCTATGCAAATGAAAACATTTCTATTCGTACTACATTTTACTATATTTTTCTTTTTCTTCTTCTTCTTTTTTTTATGGCAATATGCAACAGATAAAGCTACTAGGCGTTACTGTGGACACTGAAAGTAGCATTGTATGCTTATGTGTGTGTGTGATAGATAGAGAGAGAGAGAGAGAGAGAAAATGTGCTGAACTAGAAAATACTCTTTGGTAAGTAAAGTAAAGTGCTCAAAATACGTTAAACCAATCACAGATAGTAGTAGAAATAGTAGTAGTAGCAGCTGATAAAAGTTATTATTGTAGAACTTGTAGTAAAAGTGTGGAAAGTAGTAAATTTAGTAGTAGAAATAGCAGTAGATTTAATTAGAGATGATAAAGAAGTAATCAATGCTGCAGGAATAGTAGTTGAAATACTGGTAGTAGATATAGTAGTAGAAATAGTAGTAGAAATAGTAGTAGAAATAGTAGTAGAACATAGTAGATAGAAATAGTAGTAGAAATAGTAGTAGAAATAGTAGTAGAAATAGTAGTAGAAATAGTAGTAGAAATAGTTGAAATAGTAGTAGAAATAGTAATAGAAATAGTAGTAGAAATAGTAGTAGAAATAGTAATAGAAATAGTAGTAGAAATAGTAGTAAAAATAGTAGTAGAAATGGTAATAGAAATAGTAGTAGAAATAGTAGTAGAAATAGTAGTAGATAATAGTACTATTTCTACTATATTATTATTTCTACTACTATTTCTACTACTTTCTATAATATTTGATAGTACTATTTCTACTATTATTTTTTACTACTCTATTTCTACTACTATTTCTATTTCTACTATATTTCTGCTATTTCTACTACTATTTCTACTACTATTTCTACTACTATTTCTACTATCATTTCTACTACTATTTCTACTATTTTCTACTACTATTTTTACTACTATTTCTACTACTATTTCTACTACTATTTCTACTACTATTTCTACTACTATTTCTACTACTATTTCTACTACTATTTCTACTACTATTTCTACTACTATTTCTACTACTATTTCTACTACTATTTCTACTACTATTTCTACTACTATTTCTACTTCTATTTCTACTACTATTTCTATTACTATTTCTACTACTATTTCTACTACTATCTCTACTACTATTTCTACTACTATTTTTACTACTATTTCTACTACTATTTCTATTACCATTTCTACTACTATATCTACTACCAGTATTTCAACTACTCTTCCTGCAGCATTGATTACTTCTTTATCATCTCTAATTAAATCTACTGCTATTTCTACTACTAAATTTACTACTTTCCACACTTTTACTACAAGTTCTACAATAATAACTTTTATCAGCTGCTACTACTACATTTCTACTACTATCTGTGATTGGTTTAACGTATTTTGAGCACTTTACTTTACTTACCAAAGAGTATTTTCTATTCAGCACATTTTCTCTCTCTCTCTCTCTCTCTCTATCACACACACACATAAGCATACAATGCTACTTTCAGTGTCCACAGTAACGCCTAGTAGCTTTATCTGTTGCATATTGCCATAAAAAAAAGAAGAAGAAGAAAAAGAAAAATATAGTAAAATGTAGTACGAATAGAAATGTTTTCATTTGCATAGAAAAAGAGTTCAATGAACTGGTTGTGAGAATAAGAGACTGGAACTGGATTCAGAAATTGTAGAAGCCATAACTGAGAAAAAAAGAAAGGGTCATTGAACTCAATGACAATTTATGTTCATTTTTTTTTATACTCGGTGCCCATATGGGTACCAAGAGTATATTGGGTTTGTGACAAGAGCAAATGTATGTAACACCCATAAGGAGGCGTGGCCGACCCCATAAAGTATATATATTCTGACTCAGGATCAACAGCCGAGTCGATTGGAGCATGTCCGTCTGTCCGTCTGTCCGTCTGTACGTCCGTATGAACACACAGATCTCGGAGACTATAAGAGATAGAGACTTCATTTTTTTTGCATAGTGTTTGTAGTGTTTGCAGGCAGATCAAGTTTATTTTGGATTTTTGCCACGCCCCCCTCCGCCTCCACAAATCGATAAAAACGATTTTAAGCAAACTCAGTCAAGCTACAGGACTGAATTTTGGTACAAAGAATATTAGAATATGTTTATCTGGACGTTGTGTACAAATTTGGTACAGATCGGATAATAAACATGGAAGTTATACACATTTCAAATTTCAAAAGATGAGAGGCGTACGCTTGCTTGCTGTTCTCACCCCACCCCATAAGACGGCAACATTTACTCAGTGTTTCTCACACTTGTGAAGAGCGTGGCTCAGTGGTTAGAGGGTTGAACTCGCGTGCATGAGGTCCGCGGTTCGATTCCCGAGACTATTTTTTTATTTTTACATTTTTTTTTTTAAATTTTTTTTTTATATTAACTTAAAATTGGCGAGTGCGCAGCACGAGCAAAATAAATATATAATATAACTTTGGGCACCGAGTATTATATAGTCGAGCACACTCGACTATAACTTTCTTACTTGTTTTTTTTTTTGGGTTCGTTATAAGCTTTATGGTCGAGGCTCGAGCTCGAGCTTGAGTTTCGAGGTTTCGATTTTGTGTAGAATATGAAATAGGACAAAAACGGCAGCAGTAGATTGTAAAGCTAGTGAAAAGCATAAGCACAGAAATGTAAAATCAAAGTTTGTTTCTTTCTGTGTGAGAGAGATGTAAGTGGGATAACAGGTAGAGAAAGAGACAGAGAGAGAGAGAGAGAGAGAGAAGAGAGAGAGAGAAGTAGTTGAAAAAAAAGTAAACTACTTTTAAGAGATCTGAAAGCTCAAAAGAAAAAATGATAAGATACAAATGCTTGTAAAGCTAAATGAATCAACTCTGCATGAAGCTAAGCGCAAAAGCATGACTACCAAAATACCCTGTAAAAATTATTGTGTAGCAAAAAGCTAATAGTAAATTTTTATGAAATTTTCAAGCTAAAAAAAAATAAAAAGAAAAAAATAGAAAAAAAATGTTTAATTTATTATCAATATAGCCGCTTTGCTTAGAATTTACAGGGTATGCTTAGCATGTCAATAAAAGTAGTTAAAAAGTAGTTAACTTTGCCTTTGAGCCAAGTTATTTAACATTTTTCAATTATGCAGCAAAAGCAGTACTTGACCACGCCCCACTAGCATAGAGTAAGTACAACGCCTTCACACGCATAAATACTTGCTACAGCATCAGCATAGAATCATCGTCCCCCAACGTTCCCCATCGTCTATCGTCGCCAAAAAGTATGCAACACAATTTGTTGAGCCTGCCAATGACGCGCTTAAAACTTTTGCTCAAAAAAAAAAAAGAAGCAAAGTGTGATGTGAACAAAAGAGAAGAGAAGAGAAGAGAAGAGAAGAAGGAAAGTAGAAACTCAAGAGAAGTAGCAGCAAGGAGAAAGGCAAATGAAATCAACAAAATAAACAACAACAAAAAAATATTAAAAAAAATAAAAAAAATAAATAGAGAAAGAAGTAAATTTAAGAGCTGTGGCAAGTTGCCACAACTACTTAGCGTCAGCGGCAGGCGCGAGTCATAGTCAAAGTCTTTGGTCAATGGCCGCAATAGCCAGCGGCAAATAGCAGCAGCAGGCAGCAGCAGCGGGCAGCTGTGTGATAAATGACGCGACTTGTTGTGGGGGCATGCCACATAGCATGCGGCATAGTCTGGCCTTGGCCAAAATGCGACGACAAGTGGTCGAACGCACAAAGTCGTAGGCAGCAATGGCAGCAATGGCAACGATGGCGATGGCGAAGCAACTAAATTAAATGGAATGGCGAAAAAGCGTTAACTAAAATGCCGCACGCCATTTTGTTTATGCTTTTATTTTTATTTGTTTTGTTGTTGTTATTGTTGTTGTTGCTTTAAATATAAACACAATAAATAATAAAAGTAAAGTAGAGAAAATAAAAGCACAGCGAAATGTTTATTTTTTTTTTGTTTGTTTTTTTTTTTTTGTGTTTTTGGGGGCCGGCTGTAAAAATTGTTTACGACCACTAAAGGAAAACCGCGTAGCACAACAGCAACGATAGCAATAACAACAACAACAACAATAACAACAACAACAAGATGAAGTAAAAGGCAACGGAAACTTGTAAACCGGAAGCTTGCGGTTGTGCGACAGACGCGTCGCCATATTGCGAATGCGGTCAGTTTCCACTGACAGTTTCATGTGCACTGCCTCATCCCCCTCCTCAAAAGAGAGAGAAAAAAAAAGAAATCTACAAATAGAAAGAGACAGCAATAGCAGTGTGAGAGAGTGAGAGAGAGAGATAGCTATATATGTGGCAGGCAAATTGAGTGCTTAACGTGTAGAACAATCAAATTAATTGCTTTGCTTTTACTAAGTAAATTTCAAGTACTTTAACAACTGACAGCACATAAAAATTGTGACACAGCACTGTGATTATTATTATTATTATTATTATAATTATTATTATGTTTAACATAAGAGTCTATTATAATTAGTTTTACAACTACGACGACTAGTTCAAGGACTTGCTCACATTACTTATGTTACTTATGTTGATTTTTTCTTTCTTTTTTAGTGTTTAACTTGCAGCATTTTGAGAAGCGCAGAGAGCGAGAGAGAGAGTGAGAGCGAGAGAGAAAGAGTGTGGCGATGCATTGCTTTGACAACATTGGCAGTAACATTGCTATGGGCAAAATAATCTCTCTCACTCTTTCTCTCACTCTCTCTCTCTCAGTCTCTCACTCACTTTCTCTCTCTCTCACTCTTTCTCTCAGTCTCTCACTCACTTTCTCTCTCTCTCTCTCTCTCTCTTTCTCTCACTCTTTCTCTCACTCTTTCTCTCACTCTTTCTCACTCTCACTCTCTCTCTCACTCTCACTCTCTCTCTCTCTCTCTCTTCCACTCTCTCTCTTTTTCTCACTCTTTCTCTCACTTTTTCTCTCACTCTTTCTCTCACTCTCACTCTCTCTCACTCTCTCTCACTCTCTCTCTCTCTCTCTCTCTCACTCTCTCACTCACTCTCACTCTGTCTCTCTCTCTCTCTTTCACTCTCTCTCTTTCTCTCACTCTTTCTCTCACTCTCTCTCTCTCTCTCTCTCTCAGTCTCTCACTCACTTTCTCTCTCTCTCTCTCTCTCACTTTTTCTCTCACTCTTTCTCTCACTCTTTCTCTCACTCTCTCACTCACTCTCTCTCTCACTCACTCTCTCACTCACTCTCTCTGTCACTCTCTCTCACTCTCTCACTCTCTCTCTCTCACTCTCACTCTCACTCTCTCTCACTCTCTCACTCGCTCTCTCCCTCTCTCTCTCACTCTTTCTCTCACTCTCTCTCATTCTCTCTCTCTCTCACTCTCACACTCTCTCTCACTCACTCTCTCCCTCTCTCTCTCCCCTCTCTCTCTCTCACTCTCTCCCTCTCTCTTTCTCTCCTTTCGCTTTGCAATTTAGCATCACTCTCAGCATTATTTGTATGAACACATGAAATCTGTGCTAAATCTTAAACGTAAAGACATTTTACTTGCCACACATGGCAACATACAACATTCAGCATACAACATTTAAGTTACACGAGCGACTAAATGCTGCACTAACTCAAGCAATAAACTTAACACCTTATGCTAAACACACATAAACCAGAAAAATAAACATAAGCTCAGCCGCAACACTTACGAGCAGACGAACAGAGGAACAGACGAACAGACGACCACATATAGACTATATATATATATATATATATATATGTGTGTTACTGTACGTATACTTAATTTGCAACCTTAACTATAATTTAAGTGGCATATTTCGTGTCGAGGAGAATCTGAGGCGTGTTGCGCATTTGTTGCTACAAATTTTGCTTTGTGCCACAGCGTTCAACCTAGAGTCTCATCTATTTTGGGAAGTTGCATAATGTAGGTAACGGAGGAGGTGGCACGTGTGGCCATTTTTAGTAGTTGCAACACTTGCTACACGCTGCCTGCCTAATCCAAGCTGCTCACTCTTAGCAGCTGCTCTGCCACAGCAAATTGTATGCTACAGATGCTGAAATGAGTATGATAATGACTAGAAGATACCCGGTAGTTAATGTATTGCCTACAAATACAATTTGTTGGCATTGCGAAAGCTTAAATTAAAATCAAACTTTTTTCATTTTCATAGTCAGCACTATCACGCTTCTCACTTTCATTACATAGATAAAAGTTACTACAACCCGACGACTACTCAATGTTACAGGGTATCAACAAAAAATATACTTAAAAAAAAGTCCCAAAAAAAAAAGGTAAAGTTATCATAAGTGTGCCGAAGTTTTGATACTCTTACAGATGTCTAAGAAAAGTTTTTTTTTCTTAGCAAATGCTTCCTATGGCAGCTATAGTATGTTATAGTAATCCAATATGAATCAAAGTTTACTGACGTCTAAAAGTTATCACTAAGCTCAAATTTGATCAGTTTTAGCCGTATAGCTCAAGAAACAAAAATGTTTTGCATAGAACGAATTCATTTTTGAACGATCCTTTGTATGGCAGCCATATGTTATAGTTGTCCGATTTAAACCAAATTTATAGAAGTTGTATAAATCATCGCTAAACTCAAATCATGTAAGTTTCAACAGTCTAGTCTAATGAACAAAATAGTTTTGTCTACAAAAACTATATTTCCAAACAATTGTTCCTATGCTAGCTATATGATATAGTGCTCCGATCCAATCAATTTTGACTTATATGCAGCTCATGGCTATAGCAAATATGTGTGTCAAATTTCATTGAAATTGCTTTAAAGCTAGGGAGACTAGTGCACATTATAATAGCAGGACCGACAGTTGGAGTGATGGATAATTGTAGCAATGTATAGAAGGATCGATGATTAGATGATTAGGCATGCAAATTTTGAAATTTTATAGTAGATGCTGCTTAAGCATATAAATATACATTGTGGAGGATCTTCATCTCCAAAATGAAAATACCCTTTGGAAAGAGTAAAAATAAAAAAAAAATGTCTATGCAAGTCTTGCTGGCCAAATCGTCTGAAATTATGCAATGCTCGAGCTTTAAAGTAGATTACACGAAAAATTTTTGCGCGCTGGCGGCACCAAAAGCCCACGACGCGCATTAATCACGACAAGCGGCGAGCGGCAAGTAAAGGCTTTGGACCGTAGCCCTTTAAAAAAAAAAATGGGAGAACAGAGAAAAAACAAAAAAAAAAATGAAAGAAAGAAAATATGGATCAGCATATACATAGGAACAGTAGGAGAGCTTGCCGCTATACTCGTATTTCTAAATAGTGTCTGTTACGCCCATGGAAAGAGGAAGAAGATGAAGCACCGGGAAGTGGAAAGTGGAAAGAGTGTAGAGATATTAGCAGAGGCAGAGAAGACGTTAGGATTGTGCTAATAAATTGCCAACGTGCTGGTATGCCGGCTAACAATAATAATAAAAAAAAAAAGAAACCCCTTTGGGTACTCACACCTCTCTCACTCTTTCTCTCTCACTGTCTATCTCTGTCTCTGGCTGAGATTTTTTTTGGCTGAAGAAAAACAAAATAAATGTTGATAATTTTTCAATTGTCTTTTTTTTTTTTTTGCGGGCCTAATACGTCCCTGCTTGCCGGAGCACAATAATTGTTCTGCTTTTACCATATGCTTTATGATAATTTCTTCGCTTTCACTTTATTTTTACACTTTCTCATTTTCCAAAAGATTAACATGATAAATGATATGCGAAAAGTTTTTCTTTCTCTTCAGAAAGAAATCAGAAAAGTTTTATGCGGCCACTGGCTGGCAGTATTTTTTCTTGAGAATCACATAGAGAGGCGCAGCAGCTGTATTTTTTCACTAGCTCGACTTTTGTTATTGAAAATATTGAAAAAAAAAAAATACGTTTAACTGCAGATGCACAGTTCACTTTCTCACTAACATGCTGACCTTCTCACTCCCTCTCTCTCTCTCTCTTTCTCTCTCTCTCTCAGACACACTCACACGTTCTTTGTCTCACTATATTGATATTCGCAATCTCGTTTTTGGCCTGCAGGTTTTTTTCATTTTTTTTTTTTTTTTTCTGTTCTGTTTTTTCAGAGTTGACCAAATATTTTTCTTTGGCTCAAAGAGTTGGCGGCAAATAAAATAAATCACGTTCGATGAGATTTTCAATATTTTTTTTTCCACTCTTTTCTCTCTTTCTCTCTCTACTTCAACTTTCGCCGTTGCCATTGCCAATGCCTTTAGTTGCAGTTCGCTTTTCATTTTTCTCGGCAATTTTTTTTTATGATTTTTCTACTTTTTTTTTTTTTTCTTTTTTCGTTTTTCGGTTTGCCCAGCGGTAAAATTATTTTGCTTTTTGTGTGCAGCTCTGTGTCTGTATTTGAGCTGCAATCATAAATGTTATTGGCATGACAGTGTGTTGACAACCCTGGAACGCAACAGTAGCGAGGGATGGAGAAAAGTTGAATTGTTGTCTCGCTTGCACTTGTTGCTTGATGATTTGATTTTATTGCAATGTTCTGTCAGGCGAAAATATTTAATGTCAATATTGCAACAAGCTTTCTCTCTCTCTCTCTCTCTCTCTCTCTCTCTCTCTCTCTTTCTCTATATGTGAGTGTGTGCGTGTGTGTGTGTGTGTGTGTGTGTGAGTCTAGCTTATTAGCCAGCTAGCCAGTTGAGCTGCAGTTGCAATGTTCTTGTAGGCGCTTGCGGTATGTGGGCAAGTGGCAAGTGGCAAGTAGCATGTGGCATGTGGCTTGGCAGTAGAGCAACAGCAGGGTGCCAAAATTGTCAATCGCTTCTCCCAACTTCAACTGGCAACTTGAAGCTATCAAATTGCTTTTGTGGTTGCCAGCTGCGAAAGTAACAGCATTCCTTCTACTGCTGTTGCTGCTGCTGTTGCTTGTGCTGCTGCTGCTGCTTGTGCTGCTGCTGCTGCTGCCGCTGCTGCTATGTATTTACTTCTCCTGCCTTCTCTCCTTCTGGCATTTCCGACCATTTTGCCCCTGCTGCAACTATGTACATAAACAGCAATTTCCCTTGCCATTGCCATTGCCATTTCCATTTCCATTTTGTGGAAATTACTAAAATGCCTCGGGTCAACTTGTTTTCTGGCTCCGGCATTTAGGCAATACAACTAATTTGTGTTAAAATTCCATTAGCACCCAAAATATGCGTAATACAATTTTGCAGTCAGTCAGTCAACAGTCAACAGTCGAACCTCAAGCTAAAGCTAAAGCTAAATCCTGTTGCTGTTGCTGATGTTGGTCTTGAAGTTGGAGTTGGAGTTGGAGTTAAAGTAGAAGTTGAAGTATGGAATTTGATTGGATTGCGGCCTGAGTGGCAAATCAATCACCAAAATGGACGCCCAATGGTGTCAACTCTGGTATCGCTACAGCACTTGCACAGTGGTTCACAATGTGACAAAATGAACATGAAAATATTTCATTAATTTCAATAAGAAATACTAACTGCATTTTTTTTTTTTTACTATTTAAAATTAATAAACATTTTTTGTGTATTTCAAAAAAAAATATTTATTTAATTATTAAAAAAAATAATAATTTAAAAAATTATATTAATTATTTTTTTTACATGTAAAAAAAAATGCAATTAATAAAACAAAAAAAAAAAAAATACAAAAATTGTATTTTATTTGTATTATTGATTATTATTATTTTATTTATAATTTTAAATTATTATTTTTATTTTAATTTAGCCACGTAAATAATAAAAAGAAATAAATTATAAACATAGATAAATAAAATTGAAAATATAAATTTTTTTATTGCATTTTAATAAATAATTTTAATTATCATTTAATATTCTTTAATTTTATAATTTCATTTAATATTCTTTTAAAACTGAATCATCAATTTTTTGCTTAGCTTGAAAAAAGAAAATCAATGTAAATAATTTATTGATATTGCACAAAAGACTTCATCGGGATACCATTATTTTTGTACATTATTTGGCATAAATTAGTAACAAAAATATCGATTATCGATAAATAAATATTAAAAAGCAAAAAAAAAAAAAAAAAATACTGCCATACTAAAAAGCACATGTGTGTTTGAAGCATTAGTTGGCCATGAGTCTTACTTAAAATTGGTGAAAATTTTCAAGTTTTTTTCTATTAATACAAAAATTTCATTACTACAAGGCATAGTTTTTGTGAACTCCAACAAAGAAAGAAACAAAAAAAAAAAAATTTGTTTTTTTAATTTTTATTTTTTTTTTTCCTTTTTGCACAGTAAAAATCGTGGAAAATAGAGTGAACGCGTCATTTAGATATAAAATATTTTGGAAACTCATTCAACTATTAAAAGTGCAAGTTAAAGTTATAGAAAAAGCACACACATATACGCCAAAAGGTATAAGAAAAAAATTTTTTACACATCACATAACCTAAACGTAAAACTAGCAAAAGAGTCTCAATAAGTTTTTTTTTTGTTTTTATAAATTCATATTTTTTTTTTGTTTCAAGGTCTGTTTTGTGGTAGAACGGAAGAAGACATTCCAAGAATTTTTCAAGACACAATATTTCACTTATACAATTATCTGAAAAAGCCCCGAGGCATATTTCTTTAATTGAACGGGGAAGCTAATTTCGAGAATTTTTTGGCCCCCCCTTCCCGTTTTACAATTGATTTTCAATTGGTTTCATTTTTTTTTGCTAAATATTAATTGCGGTCGCACTTGAAAATATATTGAAAATTGGCAATGGAAGGAGATCATGAGAAAAATAAAATGGAAATCAAAATTGCAATTGAAAATATGGCGGAAGAGGAGGAGAATAAACGAAATGATGTAAAACAAGAAATTGTTGATGAAATAAATATTGGAATTGAAAATGAAAATATGACGGATGAGGATAAACTGAAATTGAATCAACAAATGGCAGAAGTCAAGGATATAGTAGTTATTAATGATTCGCCTAAAAAGGAAGAGATTGAGAATGCGAAAGATGAAAATGAAGAAAATGAAAAATCTTCAGTATTTGAGACTCTTGTTTTAAATCAAATGCTACGAGAAGAATCAAATATTAATCGTGTTTATACTATTGATTTGGCAGCTCAAACTAGAATCTATATAAATATAGCACCAGAATCAATGGAACGTACACTCATCCATGATAATAGCTGGTGTATCTCAACTCTATTGGTACACAATGGTCAACATTTTATGAATACTATACAGAATTTTAGGTTATGCCCGGATATGATTAGCCGCTTGGAGCGACGTTTAGCATCGGTTTTAATGCAACGTCCCGTGAATATGATACGTGAACCATTGCTACCAATAATAAGTAACAATGAAACAATGATTGATCGAGATCGTCAAGATCATCAAGATCGTCAGCTGATGCGTAATAATACTGATCAGTTGGAACAGCATAATGCTAATGCAGCACAATCAATGCGTGGAGTTGGACGCATTAGTATTTCAATTGGCACTCATACTTTGGTATCGAGAATGTTTATGGAGCCAACTGAAAGTGATAGCTATAACGATACTGATGATAGTGTCAATGATGATGCTGATGATGCGAATGATGCTGATAATGATGATTCTGGAACGGATAATGATGATGAGCATGGGGGAATTTGTGGTTCATGTGGAGAATATCATATCAATGATGATTCAGCAGGCACTTATAATGATGATGAGACACATCCAGATCTTTGTACATCATGTGAAGAGTATCATGTTGATTTTCCGAAAGACGATGATGATGATGATGACGATGATGATGATGATGATGATGATGATGATGAAGAAGGGGAAACAACTGAATCGGAAACTGAATCCGAACGTCATAATACAATATTTGTAGCACCCGATTCTGAAGAGCAACCACAACAATTTTGGTCAATGACTAGCAGCGAAGAAGATAACGATGATGATTTAGCCGATGAGGAGAGCTGGGAAAGTTGGCGCACTGAGCCCGATGAAGATGATGATTCCTTTGATGCCTATATGGTGCGTCTATTACGCGGTCAACCAACAGCAACTCAATGGCAAGCGCGTCCTGCAAATACTGATTGGGTAACACCAACACAACCCGTTGATGGACTTGATTGGGATGTTGGCTCATGTGATTCAAATGATGCTTATGAATTTGAATATGATACCGAATCGTATTTCATTAGTGATGTCACTGATGATCTAGATGCTTGGCAATATAATGAAGATCGTTCATTTGAAACGGATTTAAGTCAACCATTTCGTCGTCTTATTGGTGAAATACCAGCATTAACAGCGTTACAAGATCGTCAAACTTGGATTCCAGATACATTTGATCAATTGCATTTTGAGACACATTATGATCGTAATGATGATTCTGTACATCATCCAATAACAACACATCGTGGTCATTGGCGTCAACAAGAGAATGTGACAGGTGCACCAATACGTCAAGTTCGTCGTCGTGATCGTTTACAAATTGCCTTGAATAATAATAATCAATTATTTAATTTACATCCAAATATTAATTATGATATGTTGACAAATCAATTAGCGGGTTGTAATAATCCAGCACATTCCATATGTGCCATGATAGCGGCTAATCGTCGTAATCGTCTGCAAGCATTGGCAACTGATCGTTCATTAAATCAGCCGTATGCTCATCCACATCATCATCATCATCATCATCATCATGTACATCAACATCAACAACGTCCACATCAGTATCAGCATCAACATCAACATCAGCATCATCGTCAACATCAACATGAACATCAGCATCAACATCATCAACATCAACATCATCAACATCATCAACATCATCAACATCGTCAATATCAACATCAACATCATCAACATCAACATCAACAACAACATGAACATCAGCATCTGGACCTTGATCATGCTCCGAATCAATCTATGCAGGATACTCAATTACCTAAAGAAAATATAATTCCACTTCAAGGTTTAATACAACAAACCGATGATCTAATCGCTAAATTAAAATCTGAACTACTGTAAGCTCAAAACTGAATGCTTGCTATCTACATACAAATTATACACACAACATTACACATAATACATCTCATACAATCAAAATAGACCCATTACATCCAATAAATCTAATATACAGAATACACAACAACAATAACAATAACAAATAATAATAAAATATAAATGTAAAAATAATAAATATATATGAATAAAATATTTATTATATATAACAAATATCGTCTCTTGATTTTTACATTCTCACAGTTTATAGATATTAATTTTTGGCTAGCAGTTTGTAAAGCTCATCAGCATGCAGGCCGCATAGATATAAATATTCTTAAGCAGGGCAGCAGCACAGACAGCAGAACTTTATGATCTTATATATTCATAGATTCGTCTATTCGTTACGCTTTTCTTCAGTCTGTCTCTTCGTCCGTCCATCAGCTTATCGGTTTTTTCTATTGTAATCCAAACTTGGCTGCATACTTCCTATGCACATTAGCTGTTATATAAGTCGAAATTGGACGTAAAGAACCACAATGTCAAGGTTGTCCTGTTTGTTAAGTTATCCGACATGAAATTTAGAGCATGTTAGTTTAGTGATGACCTAAACTTGTCTTTAAAAAATTTGGTCTAAATCGAACCTCTATGCCCTATATAGAACGTTTGGCCAAAAACAGTTCCTCGAATGTTTGACCAATTAGTTTTACCTGCAGTGGTTATCCGAGTGTCTTACAAAGTACCGTTTAAACTGGTTCAAAGACTAAGTTAATCGCTTAATTTACCGCATAGTAAATACATAAGTTCTATTACTAGCAAATTCATAGAAATTTATAGAACAAATGTTCAGTAAAATTAAAAGGTTAAACAAATGATTTAAAAATAAAAAAAAATTGCTAAAAATGAATTTCTAATTTTTACTATTCAATACTTTGTTCTGGCAATTGTTGAATATTTTTATTATTATTTTTTTTTTTTTTCGCAGCATTGTTTTGCAGTTTTTAATTAAAAGCAATTTATGCCGATAAATTGAATTCAATTATTTTATTTTACTCCAGAAGTAAAAAGGATCAAAAGAATCAGCGTCATGCGGCAGGCAGGAGTAACAGCAGTACGATTCACCGTCATCGTCATCGTCTACAACTACAACTAAAACTTCAACCCCCATTATTTCCATCTCCTTCTATGTCTCCAATTGCAATCCCAATCTCAGCACAAGTCAAAAAACGACGACCCATTGCACTACAAGCAATTCACAAAAATGCTTTATACTTTTTTTTTTTTTTTCATCCATTTTACTTTTCAGTTTTCGTTTTTATTTTTTTTTTGGCTGCTGTTGTCAGTGTAAGAAAGAATAAAGAAAAGCAGCAGAATGATAAGTGAAAGGGAGCTGGTGATGGCGGTAGAATGGTGACAACAACAAAAAAAAAAAAAAATGCCGAAGGGCAGGGCAGCTGTGGCTATGGTCTCTCATCCTGCGGTCGCCTTGTTTTTAAGCTCTTGTTTTGTGCGCTAGAACGAAAATGAAATAGGGCAAAGCTTGAGAAATGATTATATCATTGAATAAATCAAATATTTCCACACCAAAAAAAAAAAAAAAATCAAGTAAGAATGCTACAGCTCCTACGAGCTCGACTGTCTGATACCCGGCATTCAAGTGAAGATAATTACAAGCTGTATAACTCTTATAAATTTATGATGCGAGCTTGAACAAAGCTTCATTATTTTTCTATATCTGGAGGCGGTGAAGAATGTGCCGCAAATCTAAAATAATTTTTAGCTACCTGCGACTAATACAAACATTTTGCAAAAGAGTTGAAGACTCTAGCTCTTATAGTATCCTAGATCCAGAAGTTTATTCGAACAGACGGATGGGCATCCGAGTAGATGAAAATAGTTACCAATGTTATAAAATCATAATACCCTTAATACTGCATGATTATCGGGTATAAGGAGAATGGACAGGCAACAACAAATACAGAGAGTGACCAAGTGTGAGAAAGAGAGAGAGAGAAAAAGAGAGAGAGAAAAAGTATAGATAACGTCACATCGTTTAGTTTAAGTTCAAATGAAGGAATTATAATTTTTGAGCTGTTTTGATTATGGAATTTCTTTTGAATTTTAGATTGCAATTGATTTTTGTACTTTGTTTTAAATTGAAAAACTTAAGTTAAGTTTTCGTATAATTGAAATGTTTTCTTTCTTAGCTTTTGATGCTAAAAAAGAATTATTGCTTGTCACTTCAATATTATTTTTTAAGCTTGAAGCTTAAAATATTTTTTAATATAATTATAATATAATTTTTTTTTTTTTCCGCCCAGATTTATTGATCTGTATTATCATTATTTAGTTTTAGAAAATTTGATAAATTTGTATTATTTGTCATTCAGCGAATTAAAATTGACACAGAAAATAATCAGCTAAAAATTGAGAAAAAAAATTTATAAATATTCAGAAAAAAAATAAATAAATATTTTCTTACTTGGAATAATTATGAGCAATACTAGATAATAAAATCAAACGTTTTCAATCATAACACAAATGCTTAACTACAATTCACACTATTTACTCTGCAGTAGTTCTTCTTTTTTTTTCTTCGTTGTTTTTGCCACACTTCGAGCATAACGTAATTTTCGCATCATTAATTCCAACTAAATGCATATAATCCACAAACAGATATATATATATATATATATATATATATATATATGGAAGACTTTTGCTCTTTGCTTTTTTTCTTTGCCACAAAACTGGTCAACTGGCAACGTAGTAGTGGCATGGCGTGTGGCATGCAGTGTAAGGTCGCAATTGTGTTACAGCAAAGGACACTCACAGCTTGAACTTACAGACACTCTATGTCTGTCTGTGTCTCTCTGACTGTTTGTGGTCGCTTGTGCCCCCCCCAATGTATGTTTGTATATTTGCTGCTGTATTTTATATGTGTCTGACTGTTTCGGGATCTTCGGGTCTATCTACCATTTTTTTTGCTTTTCGTTGCTGAGCCAGGGTCGAAGTTCAACAGTTCGTGCATGTGTGGAACACACGTTTCATGTGTTAACGAGTTGGAAAAATTATTATTACATTATTATTTTGTCTGCAAGTAATTCAACAGCAATGCACAAGGTGTGCGTGTGCGTATATATATATATATATATATATATATATGTGTGTGTGTGAGAAGCTTACAATAACAATAAATTTCAATTTTTCACACTCGCTTCGCATTCGTAGAGCGTTACTTTTCGCTTTCAGTGTGCGTGTGCTTGGGAGAGGGGAAAGGTAGAGATGTGGCAACCCTTAAGCAGCTTGCGCTCAACAATTTATGCGCCATACGCGCGTTGGCTAAATAAATTTATAACTCACACACACACACACACACACACACATATATGTACATACAAACATACATACAAATTCATGTGTGTAGTAAGCAAAATATAAAAAGAAAAAAAAAACGTTTGGTCTGTTGTTGGTCTGTCTAGCTTTACTTTATCGCTGCTTACCTTAGCTGACAACTTAACACGCCCATTTCTTTCTTTATATTGCCGCCTCTTTTCCACACACACACACACACACACATGAACATATATTAGTTACACCGCACCGCCCCCCCCCCTGCCAACCTCTTTATAACATAATATTCCCCTTGCTCTACTCTACTTGCTCTACGATTTTATCTATGTCTTACTGTAATTCCAACTGCAGCACTCTCTACATATCTCTCTCTCTCTCTCTCTCTCTCTTTTTCTATGTCTTTGTGTTTCATCTGTCTTCGTTCTTATGTGTGCGTGAAGTACGAAAATTTTCTTGCAATTAAAATTTGTTGCATTTGGGGTATCATAATTTTACAACTTGGGGAAAAACGAGCAACTTGCAACTCGTACAGCTCACACTTCCCGCATGTAGTTAGTTTACAGTCCACAGTCGCACTTCGCAGAACTTAACAAATTACAAAAAGCTTTGTGCATATGCTTAAAATATATGTGCGGCGATTTGTGAAATATTTGACAAAACTTTCTTTGCAGATTCCTAAGCATACTTTAAAGCTTAACTAAAACTTCTTCTACTTAAGAAATGTTCAGTTTTAAGTGTAGCTTGAAATTGAAATTTTAGGCACTTTAATCCTGACTCAAGGGATAGCAGGGCAGGTGAAGTGGTGAAGGCCGCTGAAGTCCTTAGGAAAAAGAAATAATTCCGTATAAACTCTTCAAGGTAATAGTCTCCAAGATTTCTAGAGAGCTTCCTGGGAAAAAAAGAAAGACAAATTATAATAAAATGATATATTCGAAAATTTAAATAAATTCAAAAGTTAAAACTAGAATACTTTTCATCACTTTCATGCAAATTCCTAAGCATGCGTTAAAGGTTCAGCAAAATTTATGCTACTTGAGGAATATTCAGTTTTAAGTGATGTCAGGGAGTCTGTGGTGAAGGCTCCTCAGTAAAAAGAAATAATTTGGCATAAACTCTGCAAGGAAACAGTCTCCAAGATATTCCTAGAGAAATCTCCAAAGGTCCTATGAAAAAAGAAAAAAAATTATGATAAAATATATTCGAAAATTGAAATGAATTTAAAAGTTAAAACAAAATGTAAAATATTTTTCATAACGTTCCTGCAGGTTCCAAAACATGCCTAAGTATTAAAGCTTAAACAAGACTTCAGCTACTTGAGAAATATTTAGTTTTAAGTGATGTCAGGGACTCTGTGGTGAAGGCCGCTGAAGTCCTCAGAAAAAAGAAAAATAATTTCGCTAAACTCTTCAAGGTAATAGTCTCCAAGGTACATAGAGAGGTTCCTAGGAAAAAAGAAAGAAAAATTATAATAAAATATATTCGAAAATTGAAATCAATTTAAAATGTAAAACAATATGTAGAATATTTTTCATAATATTTTCTTTCCTGCTCCTAGTTTTCGAAACATGCCTAAGTATTAAAGCTTAAGCAAGACTTCAGCTAATTGAGAAATATTTAGTTTTAAGTATAGCTTGAATGAAAATTTTAGGCATTTTAATCCTACGAAGTACAAGTTGGTACATAAAGTCTCTAGGGATGTCGGGGATCTGCGATGAAGGCCTTTGAAATACTCTCAGGGAAAAGTATACTCACTTCCAAAGAAAAATAGCTTTGTCTAGATTTGCCAAGAAAAAATATCTCTAAGGTTCCTAGAGACATAATCTAAAAAAAAAATAAATAAAATTAATTTATTGTAATGTTATTGCCGTTATATTTTCCAAATTTTCAATGTTTTTTATTGATGTCGATATAACGCAATGTTTTTGTTTTTGTTTTTTTGCACAGTATCAGATGTTCAAATTCACAATAAATAAAGCATCGCGAAATTAAAATTTACATTTTGTAGAAAAATTAGAAAAACAGATAAGTAAGCAGGATAATAATAATAAAGAATAACTCTGATAACATATATTTATTATTTAATTAATTTTAATATTTAAAAGAAAAAAAAAATGAACATTTAAAATAAAAATAATTTGAAATAGAAAAGCGCAACAAATTATTAGAGAATGTCAAATCGTCCAGTGATGGGATAATGGCACAATCGATGCATTGAAACTTTTATGCGATGTATGCAGCTAAAATATCGATTATTTATTTTGAAAAAAAAAATATATATATATATATCGATAAGCATCGTTTGATGTTTAAGTTAACTTTGCTTTTGATTTAACAAATTATTTTTATATATATTTTTTTTTTTTTTTTTTTTTGGCTAAATTTGTGCTGCACTCATGCCAAACATGGTAAGTCTATTAGCTGATCTAAGATAAATATTATCTATATATAATATTATAAATATCTAATAGTTTCTAGCACAAATGACAAGCTATGGCATCGCTATGACTTTATTTAATTTTGTCTGGCAAGAGACGCTGCGATATCGTTCACGTGAATAATAAAGTACATGAAGCTATATACATATATATGCTATATATTCAAGTTGTGGCAACGCAGGGGCAACAATCTTCTAATTGCATTAAAAGTCATGACGCAAATTGTTTAGTTTTTTTTTTTTTTTATGCTAATTACAACAGTAGCAGCAACAATGACATCAAGAGCAACGGATAGTAGCAGCAGCAGCAGCAGCAGCAACAATTATGTGAGATTTGTGGCCGTGCTGCATTTTGTAGCATGCAGCTGCTGCAAAACCCTATAAATGTATAATCACACATATGCGACAAAAGCTTTGAGATAGAGATACCATAACATAAGCCGACATTGCCACAGCTCGCTGTTGCCGCTCATTTTACTCTGTGGCGGCTGTGTGTGTGTGTGTGAGGCTTGCGCCAGTAAGTGCTTGTCATGGAGGCCCACTTGCTTATTTGTAAGTTAACCACCCCGGGCCCCCCCCCCCCTTTCCTCATGCCAACATCTTACCTCATCCTCAGCTCTTTATCTCTTGCTGTAAAGCAGACAGTTACTGTACCTGAGACCTGTTCCTGCACCTGGCGATAACCTAAGACTACACTGTGAGAAAAAACAAAATTTCAAGTTGATTTTAAAAGCAAATTGGAAAATTGAAAAATTAAAAATTAAAAAACGCTTTCAGTTGCACTATGACAAAAAAAAAAAAAAAATAAATAAATAAAAATAAAATAAAAATTTGTTTAATGAGAATGTGGTAAATATTTACAAGAAGCACATTAAAGCTCTAAGTGTGCTTAAAGCTGCTGCAACGAAAAGCCTTTGATTTTGATGGAGCACATTCAAGTTTTAACCGTATTTTATGTGAGCTTTTAGTCAAATGTTGCACAGAGCTTTCAAATAAAAGCTGTTGAAAGCTTTGCAATGTGCTTAAATATTGTCAAAAAACAGAAAATGAGAAACTCTGCAGCTTTATGAGTTTCTTTTGCTCGAGCTTTTAGCTTATTCTTGCAGAGAGCTTTCATGTAAAAGCTGCTGAAAGCTTTACAGTTATTTACCATAAATATTGACGTAAGGAGAGGAACTAAGCATGTTTTATCTGAGCTTTTAGCTAAATGATGCATAAAGATTTCAAGTAAAAGCTGCTGAAAGCTTTGTAAGTTGCTTAAATATTGTCAAAAAGTAGAAAATGAGAGACTCTGCAGCTTTATGAGTTTGTTTTGCTCGAGCTTTTAGCTTATTCTTGCAGAGAGCTTTCATGTAAAAGCTGCTGAAAGCTTTACAGTTATTTACCATAAATATTGACGTAAGGAGAGGAACTAAGCATGTTTTATCTGAGCTTTCAGTCAAATGTTGCACAGAGCTTTCAAGTAAAAGCTGCTGAAAGCTTTAAAAATTGCTTAAATGTTGATTTTATAGACAAAGTGAGTGGAAGAGAAAGCGAGAGAGAGAGATAGAGAAAGAGAAAGATGTAGAATTGCCATATTATTCAGTAGCTTATTCGCACAGTGCACAAAATGCACAATCGGTTTTGCTTGTTAATGCCACAAATGCCTTGAAAATTATGTTAAGTACTTGGCGCCTTAAGCCGTAGTCCCAAATGCAACCCCAATAACAACAACAACAACAACAACAACAGCAACAAGAACAATTTGTGCATTGTGTATGTGGCAAACGTTGTGGCAAATGTTGATGGCATCGGCTCATTTCTAAATCGACGTTACTAAATTATAAATGGAATTACTATAAGTAGAGTGAGTGAGCGAGAGAGAGAGAATGAGAGAGAGAGAGAGATGTGTATGTCTTGCTACACATCAACGCCTTCTGTTAGATTGAGTCTTCATTTGACTTATGCATACACACACACTCACTCACACACACACACACACACACACATACACACACACACACACTCACACAGAGAGAGAGAGAGAGAGATAGAAAGAAAAGCGTATGAGCTTTATATTAGTCGAGTTCAAAAGGCAAAGGATAGACAAACTTATAGCAGCCACTGTGATAGGCGACAAGCAGCAAGCAGCAGCTGTCGCTCACTTACTCTCTCGCTCTCGCTCTTGCTCGCTCTCTTTCTCTGTTGGTGTAGGCGTCGCTCAGTTGTACAACTGCCAAAAAAAATAAAAGAAAATTGAAGCCTGAGCATAAAACATGCAGTAAAAATTTAACTAGCCGACAAACACGACTAGCAAATACCCGGCAATATGCTGCAGCAAACAATTTAACTGCAATTTTATATACAGTGAGTCTATAATATGCTTGACTAGTAAATACCCGGTAGTATACTTACAACAAAATTACAGGGTATTTCTATAAGCAATATCAAACAAAAACAAAATCCAAAACTTTGACTTGCCAAAAAACAAAAAAAGGGTAAAAGAAAACACAAGAAAAACCTCAAACTCGAATTGAAAACTAAAATCCGAAAAGTAAAGAAGAAGAAAAAGAAAAAAAAAACAGACAGTGGGAAGCAATCTTCAGGCGCAGTATGTAAACAGTTTCGTATGTAAAGCTTAGCGCGTAGTTGTGAACTAGGCAAGAGCAAGAGAGAGAGAGAGAGAGAGAGAGAGAGAGAGGTATATAAGGCAGCACACAGCTAAAGGCAAAGCATATATGTAAGCGAAACATACGCGAAAAAAAAAATGAAAGAAATTGCCATTGCTAGCGACTCAGCGACTGAGGCAGCGACTGAGGCAGCCGTATGTAACGATGACGACAAGGTCGAATGGCTTAGGAAGTAATTTTAGCATTGTAAATCCTTTTGGAAAATTATAGCGACAGTCAGCTTGTAGTTAGTGGCAGCCAGCATGTTGGCAGAGACAGCGAAACGACAAAAAAAAAAAAAAAAAAAAAAATAAAGTATTGAGCAAGCAGAGGCAGAGGCAATGGCAGAGGCAGAAGAAACGGCAGTGCTGGCAAAGGCAAAGGCAAAGGCAATGTTGAAGGTGAAGGCAGAGGCAAAGGCTGAGGCATTGGCAGAAGCAAAAGCAGAGGCAAAGTCAGCGGCAGAGACAGAGGCAAAGGCAAAGGCAGAGGCAGAAGAAACGGCAGTGCTGGCAAAGGCAAAGGCAAAGGCAATGTTGAAGGTGAAGGCAGAGGCAGAGGCAATGGCAGAGACAGAGGCAAAAGCAGAGGCAAAGGCAAAGGCAAAGGCAAAGGCAAAGGCAGAGGCAGAAGAAACGGCAGTGCTGGCAAAGGCAAAGGCAAAGGCAATGTTGACGGTGAAGGCAGAGGCAAAGGCTGAGGCAGAGGCAGTGGCAGAGGTAGAGGTAGCGGCAAAGGCAGAGACAGAGACTGAGGAAATAGTAGCAGCAGCGGCAGAGGCAAAAGCAGCGCCAATAGTAAAAACCAAATGTAGCAAAGGCAGCGGCAGAGACAGAGGCAAAGGCAAAGCTATCATAAGATCAAGTACGCGCTCAAACGCAGACAGACAGAGAGACAGACACACACACACACACACAAATTTTGTTAGCTGCAAGTGCACGAAAATTGCGCACCAATAACAACAAACACACACACACACACATACACACACACATACATAAGAAACGCTTTTGCACGACAGTCAAGCGCGAAAAATTCATATGACATTCGAAAAGGCTTCGCGCTGTCTGCCTGCTGCCAGGCTGGCAAAAGAGCTTCAATATATGTGTAGAGCGAGTGAGAGAGAGAGAGAGAGAGTTGAAGTGTAAGTGTAAGTTTAAGTGTAAGTGTGAGTGTGAGAGGGAGAGAAGAAGGCGTTAGCGACATCAGCTGAAGACAAGCGCGGACTTAGTTGCTACGAATTGCCAAAAGCAAAAGGTTCTAGCACTGGCTTAGTTATGCCTGGCAGAACAACACAAGGAGTGTGAGAGAATCTATGTGTGTGAAGAGAGAGAGAGAGAGAAAGAGGTGTGTAGAGCAACATTGTGTGTGCTGCTGCTCCCATTTCTAGACGTACATAAATTTGCTGCGCGCTTTAGCAAAAAAAAAATAATAATGCATGCATTCCCAATTTCCAAGTGCCTTCATCTAAAATATGTGCGGCAATTCACATGAACCGAGAGATCGGCGTAAGACACAGAGACACAGAGAGAGAGAGAGAGTGAGAGGGAGACAAAGAGACAGCTGGTCGTAAATACACTTACGCACATTACAGTTATAGCTTCTTGATTTATTTTCACATTTCTCTCTTTTACTCTTTACATCTCTCTCTCTTCATCTCTCTTCATCTCTCTCTCACTGTCTGTCGGCAGTAAGGACAAAAACTAAGCATGCAAATGGCAATTTAATAGAATCTTCAAATATGTTACACATAAAGCTGCAGAGCTTACGCTACGTTACATTACGTTATGTTACGTAACATATTGACGTATTGCAATTGTTGGGCTAAGCATACAATAAATTAAATTTATATCTATTGCAATGCATAACTTACGTTATATAACATTACGTAACGTAAGTCAACATTAACATAAAGTTTCTCAATTATCGCAAATTGTTTATTAATAATAAAAAAAAACTAACTTAAAAATATAACTTAAATTTCTTACGACACTTCTTACGTTATGCTTACGTCACATTACAACATACTGTAATATAATTTAATTTATTTTTTTAGTATTTTTTTTTTTTTTTTGTAGTCTATGCAATAGAAATCAATAATCATTCAATACTTGCTCATCGATGACACTATAAATGTTGCGTTACGTAGCAACGTTATTGAATATACTCAGCTGCACTTACACATACATCCATACGTACATATGTATGTACATACATACATACATCATAACGTTGTTATTTATAACGATACTTTCGATATAACCGAATGACCCATAAAAACTTGACATCCATTATTTATTTGATAAGATTGCGCAGAGAGAAAAATATCACAGCAATTTTTTTTTTTTTGTTTTAATTTTATTTAAATTTATTTTTTTAGTATTTTTCTTTTTATTATTTTACTATAGTATTTTTTTGGTATTTTAATTTAGTATTTTCTGGTATTTTTTTTTTGGTATTTTATATAGTATTTTCTAGTATATTTTTGGTATTTTATAGAGTATTATTTTTGTACTTTATTATATTATAATCTAGTATTTTTTTGGTATTTCATTATAATATTTTTTTTTAGTATTATTATAGTATTTCCTAGTATTGTTTTGGTATTTAATTTTTGTATTTTTTTTTTAGTATTTTATTATAGTATTTATGTTTTATTATATTTTATTATAGTATTTTCTAGTTTTTATTTTTAATATTTTATTATAATATTTTTTATTATTTTCTAGCAGTATTTTTAGTATTTTTTATTATTTTATTATAATATTATTTAGCGCTTTTATGTATTTTATTATAGTATTTTCTAGTATTTTTTTTTAGTATTTTACAGAAGTATTTTTTTGGTATTTTATAAAAGAATTTTCTAGAATTTTATTAGTATTTTTCTAGTATTGTCTTAGTATTTTCTAGTATTTTTTAGTATTTTATTATAGCATTGTCTAGTAATTTTTCTAGTATAATTTTTTATTATTTTATTAATGCATTTTCTCGTATTTTTTTAGTATTTTATAATACTATTTTCTAGTATTTTATTATAGTATTTTCTAGTATTTTTGTAGTTTTTACAAAAGTATTTTCTAGTATTTTTTTGGTATTTTATAATAGAATTTTCGAAAATTGTATTATTTTTTTCCAGTTTTATTATAGTATTTTCTAGTATTTTTTTTAGTATTTTATAATAGTATTTTCTAGTATTTTATTATAGTATTTTCTAGTATTTTTGTAGTATTTTATTATAATTTTTTTAGTATATGTTAAGTATTTTTCTAGTATATTTTTTATTTATTTGCATTTTAACAGTATTCATCTTATATTTTTATAATGTTGTAGTATATTTTTTTTCGCTCAGTGTATGTGTATTGGCAACATTGTAGGCTGTTAGTTGGCTAAAAACAAAAAAAAAGAGAGAGAGAGAAATGTTTATAGCTTTCCGTCTGGACAAAGTTCGCAATGCGGTTTTGTTGTCTACGGATTTGTTTGCAGATTTGTACTCACTCACTCAATGAATCTCACTCTGTCACTCTCTTTCCTTCTCTCTCTATCTCTCTCACTCTCTCGATGTGTATGTGTGTGCTGTCGGTATCTATCTCGCTTGTGCTCACATTTGACAGTTGGCATTTTTGTGGGCAGATTGAAATTGCAAAAGTACGAACGCGACTTGGCAACTTGATATCCAACAAGTATATATGACAAGTGCACAAGCATACGACTGTCAGCAGATACCCTGTAAAATGTTATATAATGATGATGATTTTCTTTTTTTTATAATAATATAAATTTTTTGTATTTTATAGCAAATTTTAATTTTTAAATATTTGTATGGGACTTTTTTTTAGTATTTTATTTGGTATTTTTTTTTTAGTATTTTTTTTATTTTTTTTTTTAGTATGTTTTGATATTAACTTGAGTATTTTTGTGTTTGTTTAGTGTTATGACAAGTGCACAAGCATACGACTGTCAGCGATACCCTGTAAAATGATGTATATTTTTTTTTGTATTTTTGATATATTTTTGGACATTTATTACATTAGTATTATTATCAGTATTTTTTAAAGTATTTTTTCAGCATTTTTTTTATAGTATTTTTTTCTATTACTTGTTGAAATTTATATGTGTATTTTTATAGTAATTGCTCTTAAGTATTATTAAGTATTTTTTTTTATATTTTTAGTATTTTTTTTTTTTTTGTTAGTATTTTTTAATAGTATTTTTTTTTTTTTAAGTTTTCTTTTGTTGAGCTACTCTTTGATATGCTTGCACTTTTGTTTTTTGTTATTTTTTTAGTTTTTAGTTTTTTACAGAGTATGCACAACCAAATCCCAGTTAATGCAGCAACGAATGACTGCAACTACTTACCGCCCACACACACACACACACACAAACACACACACACATACATACATATAGATACTGAACATGTGTGTTTGTCTGTAGAGAGAAAGAGAGTTACTGCATGCTGCCTGCTAACGGATTTTCTCGTCTATTTTTTTCGGCCAGATTACTTGTAGTCTCAGCCGAGAAAATGTGTGTTTGGAGAAAAACCATGTGATATATATGTATATATATATATCTGTATATCTGTATAGTAAATTTGTTATTCCAAGCTCAACCCATGGCCGTCACCCCCAATTGTCCGCAGCAGCAATTTTTTTTTTTTTACTATAATTTTTTTTTTTGTGGGCTCTAGCGAATTGTGGCAGCTGGTAATTGGTTGCTCTCAGTGGCTCAGTGCAAAAGCAGGCCAGAAGCAAAGAATTGAAGCGGATTGCGTATACGCCGCATATGGCAAGCAGTACAACGATACTGTAAAAGAGTGAAAGAGAGAGTGAGAGAGAGGAAGACTGAAGTTAGCCTGAAAATGAGAAAGTTTTTTCGTTACGGAACGATTTTGTGATGAAAACATAGCGTATGAGCGTAAGTGTGAGCAGATGCATGAGGCAAGCGGCAAGTGGCAAGGCAAGGAATGGCAGAAGCTAGAGCTAGAGATAACTGCCCAAAAATATTTGGCTTAAAAGTATTCAAGTTATTTTTGTAGACTAACACACACGCATACATGCACACACACACACACAGACTGAGAGACAGAGAGAGAGAGAGAGAGAAGTAGATTTACTTGTAGTCCGAGCGAATAAAAGTTGCTTCACGCGGCATCTTGTTGCAGCTCATTCACAATCTTTGGCATACTTTGCAGCAGTGTGTGTGTGTGTGTGTGTGTGTGCGTGTGTGTGGCACGCAATGTGACGCAAGTTTGTTACGAAATAAAAAAAAAAAAAAAAAACAAGCAGTGCCGCAAGTATCTGTGTTGTCAAAACTAAAAAAAAGTAAAAAATATAAAGCTATGCATGGGGAATAAAATAAGAATTTCGGTTTTTGCAGCTAAAGGTAAAAGTTGTATAAAATTAGCAAACACTGCCACAAGGCATTATACAACACTACTAAATGCTATTGCTTGACAATCTCTAGGCATGTGTGTGTGTGTGTGTTTGTGTGTGTTGCAACCACAAAAATTAACATGCAACATTGCGGCAAGAAGTGGAACTATCTTTGCATCAGACTTGAGACTTGACTTTGGCTTTTACCTGCTGAAAATAGTTTTGTCGCTTTTGCTTAGAATTTTCTTGTTATTTCAATTGTTGTTGTTGTTATTGTTATTGTTGTTGTTATTGTTGTTACAAATTACACAAATTGAGTAAAGACCGCAGGGTATTTGTACAGCTTAGCATTGCCAAGTTGCCAAGTGGCAAGTGGCAAGCGGTAAATGGCACGTTGGCAGCTTGGCAGCTTGGCAGGTGGCAAGTGGCAAAATTGAAATTTACTCAAGTCAAGTGCTTACCAAAGAGACAAGCTAAAAACCTCAACAGCTTTTGTTTTGTTGCTGATTTCACAGCAAGAGCAACAAGAGCAACAGCAGCATCGACCAGCATCGCTGAGCTGCATGAATTTTCAATTAAATTTTTTCATGATTTTTTCTCTCTTTTTTCTTTCTTTGTTTGTTGCATAATTTTTACCCCATTTATTATTATTATTGTACAGATTATAGACTTAGTGTGGGCTGTATTAGTAGGCATGGCAGTGTCTATAATTTTTTATATTTATTCATGTTCAGCAAAACGAAAGTGAAGCTATAATACAACTGTTTGTCTCTGTCTATTTGTCTGTCTGTCTGTTTGTCTGTCTCTCAGATTGTTTTTCTTTCTAGCTGTAAGTCTATCAGTGAAAATTTAATTAAAAAAATTAGATTACTATATCATATAGTCAATCTAGCATAGATCGCGCTATAATATTGATTTTGTATGTACAACTTTTTCTCGTGAGCTTTGCAATTTTTTTTTTTTTTGTTTTTTGTTTTATCAAATTGATTTGTTCAATATTTTTTTATTTTTTTTTTAATATAAATTGCATATATTTTGCACTTTTATTTTTTTTTTTATAATTTATTATTTTTGTTAATTTTCAAATTGATTTGTTCAATATTTTTTTTTTTTTTATAATTTTATTAGTATTTATTTTTTTATTTTTTTTTTAATATAAATTGCATATATTTTGAATTTTTATACTCGGTGCCCTATGGGAACCAAGAGTATATTGGGTTAGTGACAAGAGCAAATGTATGTAACACCCATAAGGAGGCGTGGCCGACCCCATAAAGTATATATATTCTGACTCAGGATCAACAGCCGAGTCGATTGGAGCATGTCCGTCTGTCCGTCTGTCCGTCTGTACGTCCGTATGAACACACAGATCTCGGAGACTATAAGAGATAGAGACTTCATTTTTTTTGCATAGTGTGTGTAGTGTTTGCAGGCAGATCAAGTTTATTTTGGATTTTTGCCACGCCCCCCTCCGCCTCCACAAATCGATAAAAACGATTTTAAGCAAACCCAGACAAGCTACAGCACTGAATTTTGGTACAAAGTTAGAATATGTTTATCTGGACGTTGTGTACAAATTTGGTACAGATCGGATAATAAACATGGAAGTTATACACATTTCAAATTTCAAAAGTTGAGAGGCGTACGCTTGCTTGCTGTTCTCACCCCACCCCATAAGACGGCAACATTTACTCAATGTTTCTCACACTTGTGTAGAGCGTGGCTCAGTGGTTAGAGGGTTGAACTCGCGTGCATGAGGTCCGCGGTTCGATTCCCGAGACGATTTTATTTTTTTTTTTAATTTTTTTTTTTATATTAACTTAAAATTGGCGAGTGCGCAGCACGAGCAAAATAAATATATAATATAACTTTGGGCACCGAGTATTATATAGTCGAGCACACTCGACTATAACTTTCTTACATGTTATTTTTATTTTTTTATAATTTATTATTTTTGTTAATTTTCAAATTGATTTGTTTAATATTTTTTTTTTTTTTATAATTTTATTAGTATTTATTTTTTTATTTTTTTTTTAATATAAATTGCATATATTTTGCACTTTTATTTTTTTTTTTATTATTTATTATTTTTGTTAATTTTCAAATTGATTTGTTCAATATTTTTTTTTTTTTTTTATAACTTTATTAGTATTTATTTTTATTTTTTAATATAAATTGCATATATTTTGCACTTTTATTTTTTTTTTTTATTATTTATTATTTTTGTTAATTTTCAAATTGATTTGTTTAATATTTTTTTCGTCATAATTTTATTAGTATTTATTTTATTTATTTATTTATTTATTTTTTTTTTTTAATATAAATTGCATTTATTTTTTTTTAGTATAAAATTTCTAGCAGATTTTCAGCAACATAATTTGTTGATTTATGGCAACGAAATTTATAGCCAAAAAAAAAAAAAAAAAAATTTATATATTTATATACTATTGCTCATTAGTTATTTATTTGGGTTACCAAGAGGCAATTGCATGACACATGTCGACCACACACACACACACACACACACACACACACACACACAGCTATGCATACCTTACTCTTCTCTCACTGGTTAAGTGTTTGCATTGTGCATTCAGCTATAATGATCGGTATTCGTTCCATTAAATTGCCATTATAATAGTGAGAGAGAGTGAGAGCAAGAGAGAGAGAGAGAGTGTGGAAGTGGAAAATAGTCTTACAGTAGGTAAACATGCTATATACACCCTGCACTTTTCTATTATTTTTTTTTTTCTAGCGCTGCTGCTGCTGCTACTGCTGCTTATACAATATTTCTTGGCATCTCGCATGCAAATGACATTTGAAATTGCCGCTAATGAAGCTAAATGACGTCGTACAACAAAATGTAGGACAAAATGAAGAACAACAACAACAACAACAGCAAGTTGAAGCATTATGAATATAATTTTTAAACAGAAGTAAGTTACAGACACTAAAATACTCTGTAAATTTACAAATTATTACTTGCAAAACAGTTAAATTTTGAATGAATTTCTAAGAAAGAAGGCGTGGCTGGTAAAATACGAAATATATATTTAAACTGCGTAGCATAGACAGGAAGCTACATAAGAAATTTCAAATCTCTAAGACTTATAGTTGAAGAGAAGAACGGAAAGTCAGGCATACTCTGCATTACAGGGTATAAAAGAAAAAAAAATAGTAGCAAATGCTGCTAGTGGCTAGCAAACAAACAAATCTGCAGAGAGACCGATAAAGAGTAAATGAGAGAGAGAGAGAGAGAGAGAGAGGAGAGACAAGCGAGCGTGTGGCAACATTGTGAAAGGGTGAGGGAGGGGGGTGGGGGGGAGTAGGTGTTGGTAAACAGTTAAGAGGACACATAGTTGCCATCTTTAATGCAATCTCTCTTTGCTCTTGCCATTGCTATCTCTAGCTCACTTATTCTCTCTCTCTCTATCTCTATCTCTGTCTCTCTCTCTCTCTTTCTCACTTTCTACCGTTGTCTCCTCTTGATAATGTTAATGACTTTCGTTGCCCAACACAACATCACAAAACGAAAACGAAAAAAATACAAAAAAAAAAATGCAGAGGCGAAACAATTTAAGCAGCACTACGCTGATGACACATTGTTTGCCATGCCCACAAAGTGCCGCCCTTGCTTTGCCCACTCATTGTACATTGTGCCCCCTAGCACGCCTTCGCTTTCTCGCTGCTACGCCTTCTCTTCCGCGTATACTGTTCGCAACAATAACGAGAAGAGAGACAGAGAGAGAGAGAGAGAGAGAGAAAAAGAGAAAAAATGAAACTGCAAAACATATTTCTTGCATAGCCCGACAAAATACTTTAAAATACTAGAAAAATACCAAAACGATGAGAAAAAAAAATACAAAAAAAAAAAAAAAAAATACTATATAAATCTTGGCACAGCAGGGTTGCCACCCGTTTTGGCCAGGACGCGGTTTGCCAGCTAACTTATTGCATTTTGCAGTTTTAACATGATAATAACCCCAACGGTGACCTGCAACATACAAACACACACACACACATATATATACCACGCCCAACACTTTCGTCTACAGTTTACGCCTTCGCTATTGCCTTTAATGCAAATGCTTTGCAGTTGTTTCTGCTTCTTTGTGTTTTCCACATCGAACAAAAAAAAAAAAAAAATGCACATTTTTAATACCCTGCAAGTGTAGCAAATGTGATGGGGTATATATCACTTACGTTGGCAAAGCAATATTTCAGATAAAAGTGTAAGAGAGAAATTAAAGAGATAGAAAGAGATAGTGAAAGGGGGAGAGAAAGAGTAGGGAAATAAGAGAAAAAAAAAAAAAAACATAGAAAGTCATGAAAAATATATAATAAAAAAAAAAAAATATTTTACAATTTTCAAATGAAAATTTTCAATAATTCATTTACCGGGTATCTGCAAGTGCTGCCATGAGCAACAGCTATGCGGACTTTGTGTAGTTTTTTTTTTTTTTTTTTTTTTTGAAAAATTTATGTGTGCAGCAACTGTGGCAACTTAGGCAGCATAACGTTGCCAAAACGTAGTCCGAAGCGCAGCATTTTTCATTTTTCCTACTGCACAGCGGGTGACGTTGAAGAAACTAAAGGAACGCAAAGAAACAAGATGAAAGAAATAGCAAGAGACATAGGAAGGCAGCCTCAAATTGACTGCAATATGATATATGATATGGTCTAATGCAGAGCCCTTTAACGCTGCCTAACAGCAGTGGCAGCAACAAAATGTGGCACAGCACTTTCACTTAGGCAAGCAATACCCTAAGGCAGGCAGCGGGACCAACGCCCACTGGATATGGTCATCAAAAGCGGCGTAAATTAATGTCAATATTGATATTGGACGGCCGTAATATTTGAGCCTGTTAAGCGCTAAACGAGTTGCCAAAAGTTCAACAAATCTAAGCGAACTTCTCTCTCTCTCTCTCTCTCTCTCTACCCACCTCTCTCTCACACCCTCGTAGCATATTTAGTTTTATGTTTTATCAACATTTTTGTGGCTTTCATTTTAAGCCCATTTTGCATTTAGTCTGTGAATCATTTGAACATTTTTTTTTCTTCCTCCTTTGCTTTTATTTAGTTACAAAATAGAGCAAGTATATATATATAATACAGTATATATATATATACATATATATCTATGTATATTTATATGTTTTGGCAAATATATTTATAGCTATTGGCATTTAATTGAATTCACCCTGCCTGCCATTTTATACATACATATATAAAAACTCTATTAATTATGCCTGGATTTGCAGAGATTTTCGGTTGCTAAGCTCACTAAATTTTATTTGCATTTTGCATATGAAATATCTATATAAATAGCTAAATCTAACATATATACATATATAATGTATAGTCGCAATTATGGAAAGACCCCAAAGATTTAATACATTTGCAATTTAAGCAGGGAAATCAGTTTTGGAAATAAAATTTTTTGTGATTTTTCAATTGAAAGTAATAATTAAAATTCCAAAGAAACTTGAAATTTAACTTGCGTTTTTTTTTCTGTGATATGCTTGCAAAATTTGTTTGCTTATCATTTTCAACGGAAATAGTGAAATAAGAGGTAAATGTATTTTGTAAGCAGACTGTTATAATTTTTATACAATTTTATTAATTTCCAAGGAATATTACCACTTCGAAAAGCAGTAAAAATATTGAAAACTGCATTTTTTTTATGGATTTTTGGAAATTATTGGAAACTTCGGCTCATATTTGTTGTAGTTCAATGTAGAATAAACTGAAAAAAAAAAATGTTTTAATATATTTCTAAAATCTTCTCCAAAAATCTAGGACCAGTCGATTGCTACTCAACTTGAAATTTAACTTGCGTTTTTTTTTCTGTGATGTGCTTGCAAAATTTATTTGCTTATAATTTTTATTCAATTTTATTAATTTCCAAGGAATATTACTATTTGGAAAAACAGTAAAAATATTGAAAATTGCATTTTTTATAGATTTTTGGAAATTATTGGAAACTTCGGCTCATATTCGTTGTATTTCAATGCAGAATAAGTGCAAAAAAAAAAATTTGTTATAATATATTTATAAAATCTTCTCCAAAAATCTAGGATCGGTCGATTGCTACTCAGCTTGAAATTTAACTTGCGTTTCTTTTTCTGTGATGTGCTTGCAAAATTTATTTGCTTATAATTTTTAACGGAAATAGTGAAATAAGAGGTAAATGTATATTGTAAGCAGACTGTTATAATTTTTATACAATTTTATTAATTTCCAAGGAATATTAAAAAAATCTTTGGAAATTGAATTTTTTATGGATTTATTGGAAACTTCGGCTCATATTCGTTGTAGTTCAATGTAAAATAAACTGAAAAAAAAAATATTATATATTTATAAAATATTCTCCAAAAATCTAGGACCGGTCGATTGCTGCTTATCTTATATATCGAATTTTGATTTGAAAATTGTTTGCAAAATATATCATATAAATAGTTATACTTATAATATATGCAATAAAAATAATAAAATAATATTTTAAATAATATTTTGTTTTTCTGGTAATCCGTATTTTTTTTTATAAATTTCCTCAAATATACAAACTGCCGTATTAAGACGTAAATTATGAAAAAAAAATTTATTGCACGCAACGTTGCATTATTTACTTTACGTTTAAGGAACTTTTGCAATATAGTGTAGTAAAAAATGAACAGCAAAATCGTCAAAGGAAAAATAAAAGAAAAGTAAAATAGATGCAGATGCTTTTGTGCACATTTTAAAGAAATTCAATGAGCGTTTGCGACCCACTCAACTTTTGAACGCTTCAGGTTCGCTGATCACAAAGTGAACCAATTTTGTATTTTGCGGACTTCCACGTCCACTTTTGATGGTTGTACTAGGTTGAATACCGCCGTAATTAGAACATTGGCATTTCTTGGACAAAACTGTCTGCTCTATCTCTTTCCTTCCTACTTGTCTGCTGTCTGCAACACTTGCGCTTTGGTAATTCACTCATTACAGTCGTTGAAGTCAGTATCATTAGCGGCTATAAATGAGCAGTACTATGTTATGTAGTATATCAGAGAAAACCTTGATGCGCTTGTCGTTTGGAAGCTATTTGAAAAGCTTTTGCTGTTTAATTGATGCTTGAGAAATGCATCATGAACAGTTAAAGTGTATATGAAACAAAGATAGAGAGAGAGAGAGAGAGAGAGAGAGAGAGGATAGAATGACAGAGATAGCTTAAAGCGGGCTAAAGTACATAACTGAATGAGACTGTAGAAGGCAGCAGACTAGCTAAGGACACGATAGGGACACGATGAGCACACAAGAGACACACAGACAGAGAGAGTGAAAGACGGCAATAGATGAAACAGAGAATGTGAGACGAGTTTAGACTAGTGAAAATGGCAAAAGGTAAAAATTAGATAACATGCAAAATGACAATAATGATTAAGCTAGAAACAAAGTGATAACTCGACTATAATATACTCTGGAATCAGCAATCAGCACTCAGTTTAAAGCTATAGCCTGCTTTGTCTTAAATTAAAAATATTTCTCTAAAATTTTTCATCATAGTTGGCTTTGCCTGGTCAAATTTTTAGATGTGCCTCTGTATAGAACTTTATTTCATCAGTTCGAGCAATGCTCTCGACCTAAAAACATCTAAATTACAGTGACGAAAAATTGAAAAATATATATATTCAAAATTTTACAAATATGAATAAAAATTAGAAAAAATCAAAATTACAATTTTATAAATTCGAACAAAAATCTTTTAAAAATTATAAAAAAAAAAAACTAAACTAAAATGAGATTTAAAATGTACACTGACCAAAAAGGCATATGAGGCTGCTTAGGCAATGTTTTATTTTTTAAGCTTATTAAGCATAAAATTTAAGTTTGTCTAGAACATATAATGAGTAAGTAATACTTGCTTTCCTCATCTTTGGGTATTTTTCTACTGATATTTTCTTTTTTTTTTCAGAAGCGTACAAATTACCAAAAAAAAAAAAGAACAAAAATATAATATAATATAAAAAATTTTAAAATTAAAAAATACAAAAAATTTAAAAAATAAAAATTAGACGACCAAACAAATTACAATACAATGGACAACACAGAGAAATAGAAGACACAATAAATATGGATATACACAATTTGGGAATATTCGATAATTGGCACTCATATAGGACGATATTGATGCTACACTATAATTATCTGGCCAATATAACACAAGGCGCTATATCTCTTGATATAAGAGATGGATTATTTTTTTAATAAATAAAAAAAAAATTAAAAATCTCAAAAAAATTGTAAAAAGTAAATTAAAAATCTAAAAAAATTATAAAAAGTAAATTGAAAGTATAAAAATATTATAAAAAATAAATTGAAAAGCTAAAAAAAATTATAAAAAATATTGTAAACAATTTTTCGGGATTATAAGTTACAAGCATTCCTAGATTTAATATTTTTAGATTAAGCTTTAAGGGAAATTTTGTTTAAAATTCTCAGCGGAAATAATTGAAAGTTAGACTATCTTCCCGAAAAAAACGTATTTATACTTTTTTTTTGTCGCATTTGTAGACAAAAATTGAAGCTGCAACAAAACTCTTTTTCGCTCTGATTGCTGGGTATAGAAATTAACATAAAAGGAAGACAAGTCAACGAGGGCTGCAGTAAAAATTATGTAGTAATGTGCGCTGCTGGTTTTCTCGTAATGCGTTTATTTTTTACTCTTCTGTCAATCAAATGTTCTTTCTGCTGTGAAACTATTTCAATCTGTAAAAAATATAATAATTTTGAAATTCATTGCGAATTGTTGCTAACTATAAATCTGCTTTACTTTTTAATCTGATATTTTTTTCTCTTTCACTTTACAGTTTATATTAAAAATATTTCAAAATGAAACAAAATATACTCTGCATTAGCAATCACCACTCAGTGTACAGCTGTAGCCTGCTTTATACTAAAATGAAAACATTTCTAAAATTTTTACATCATAGTTGGCTTTGTCTTTTAAATTTTTAGATTTTCCTCTGTATAAAATTTTATTTTATCAGTTCGAGCAATGCTTTCGATCTAACAACATCTAAATTTCAGTGAAAAACGAAAAAAATTCAAAATTTTATAAATGTGAAAAAAAAATTTTAAAAATTATAAAAATCAACATTATAATTTTATAAATGTGAACAATAATTGTTTGTAAATTATATAAAAAAAAAAACTAAAAATGAATTTTTCTTCGTGATTTACATGTACACCGACTGAAAAGCCGTATGAGATTTTGGCAAAGTTTTATTTTAAGCTGATTAAGCGTAAAATATAATTTGGTCTATAAAATCATAGTAAGTATATTTGCAATTCCTAATCTTTGAGTATTTTCTTACTGAATATTCCTTTCTTTTCTCAGTAGCATAAAAATACCCAAAAAAAAATTAAAATATATATAAAAAAAAAAAAAATTAAAAATTAAAAATATTTAAAAAAAAATTTAAAAATTTGAAAAATAAAAAAAAATTAAAAAAATAAATGATAAAAAATGTGAAACATAATAAATTGATGAACAAACAATTTACAATACGAGGGACAACACTGAGGAATTGAGACGACACATGTACACAGTTTAGGAATATTCAATGATTGGCATTCATATAGGACGATATTGATGCTACACTATAATTATCTGGCCGCTATAACATAAAAGAAGGGGTTCTATCTCTGGATATATGTTGTATTTTAATGAAACAAATATAGCAAAAAATCTAAAAAAAAATAATAAAAAATAAATTGAAAATCTAAAAAAAAAAAATTAAAAAATAAAATCGAAATACTAAAAAAAAATTATAAAAAAAAACAATTTTTCGTAATTCTATGTTGTTGTTAGTCCTCATAAATTTGGTATTTTTGAAAATGGGTAAAAAAAAATGTGCCCAAAAGGCAGCAGGACCCGTGGCAGATTTCACAAAATATATGTATTCTTGCTCAGGAGCAATAGCGGAGTCGATTTAGTCATGTCCGTCTGTCTGTCCGTACGTGTGTTTAAATGTAAAGAAATTCTTAGCCAGCTACAGACACCAAATTTGGTATGTAGGCTCCTTTATTCAAGGGTGCAGGGTATTTTACAGTCGAGTGAACTTATTGATTCTCAGGAATAAACGATGTAGGCTGATATTTATTAATACTAAAATGAATTAAATTATATTCATTTTCTTGTGTATCCTATTAGCACTCTTCTTCTTCGCCTTCCGAGACAACCCTGTTCTGTCCCTTCTTTTGACAGCTCTTTGAGTTTTAACATTCTCATAACAGGGCTGGGACTGGCAACGCAATTTGTCGCTTACAATTGTCGTGTGTTAAATCTTTTAACTATCAAATCTAGTTTTGTATGATTCCCAAAATCCCATCAATCTAGTTATCCATGAAAAAAACGTAAATGTTTTTCAACCTTAGGCTGTAGCTCTCTATTAAATTCAGTATTCCTTCGGATCTATTGGTGTAAACATCTATAAAAAATTCCAGAAAAAAAATCAAAATTTCTAAACTACATCCAAATTTTTTTAAAATATATTTAAATGTGAAAAAAAAACAAAACATAAGCTAAAAGTGAATAACAATAGCTAGAGCTATTTTCTTTATTATTTTTTTTTTATTTTTTTTTTTATTTTTTTTTTTATTTTTTATTTATTGTTTTAATACATTTTACAAACTGGCTTTCGGCATTTGTCGTACATCTACACAAATATAAAAATTATACACTATGACAAATATTAGTTAATGCGATTACAATGATGAAATTATACTGCAATATGCGATTGGACGTTACTAAATATGGTATGGTATAAAATATGATAAATATGATAAATGATTGACGGCAAAATATACTAACATTAATGAATTTATTACAGAATGATAGAGCAATAAATATTGATCATGGATTTATGGATTATGGAATTAAAACGATTGCGATATAAATAGAACAATACACAACAACAACAACAACTATTGAATTTATGCGATAGCGATATAAATATACTTACACATGTGAAAATCAAGAGCACGATTTTCCAACGAAAGAGACTTTCAAACTACATGCAGACATAGACTAACGATGGCTTCTACTACTTACAAGCTTTCATATATTTTTTATATATTTCTTATTTTTTGATACTACTTATATTTTGATACTACCTTTTTTTTTGATACTACTTATATTTTGATACTAACTTATTTTTGATACTACTTATATTTTGATACTACTTTTTTTTTGATACTACTTATATTTTGATACTAAATTATTTTATATTTATATTTTCGATACCAATATTCACATATTCTCAAATTATTATTTCTATAAAGATGTATATTTGATACTACTAAACTAATTATTTTTTTATACATTTTATTGTATCTGCCTCATATCACTCAAATATTTATTATAAAAATTGAGAAGTCAAGAACACATAAATCACGAACCAAGGTCAACAAATACATAAAAATATAAATATGAACTTCAAATTAAACCATGCCACAAGCATTTCTTTTTGTTAGTCCAAGACCAATACCAATACCAGACACTTTAGACATTGTCCAACGACATTGAACAATCTGATTTAAAGTAAAATATTTGAAATATTGAATTGTTCTTAAAAATCAAAATCTACTCGTTTATTTTTCCTTTCCTTTTATATTGCGCTTAGTGTTTCGTGTTACCTATTTCATCAACTTTCTAATCTAGTATGAAGCGGCATCACCCTGCAGATGTTGTCACAATATTTGTGTAGACTATGTACATGTCGTAGAATGGTAA